>VXCM01001827.1:0-21795 GCA_014773175.1 Lucifuga dentata
ACTGCTCTGGTGTCGTACAGACAGTATCCTGTAAGCTTGAACCCTTGCTGGCAAGAATAAAACACTACTTGGACTCTCAGCGTCTCTTCATTTTTACTGTTCCAGAAATTCCACCACAGTCGTGTTAGAACAGCAAGTTGAACAGGGATCAGAAATGAACCGGAATTGTAATGGGAACCGTAGCCAACGGAAAATGCAACCATTCCTGTGCCAGTACTGTGGCAGTGGAAAAGGGACCTAATTCATACACCCAAGTTCAGAGATAACTTAAAGAATCATTCTGCCCGTTTTACATGTTTGAGTCTAATATATTCTATTTTCATACGTTATGTTACTGACAATCATTTTCCAAAGGATAAAACCATATTTCAGCGTTCCTGATATTTTGCAAAATCTCTTAATCTTTCAAAATCAAATATTCAGGTAATACACCCACCTTAAAAATCAATGTTTCTCCTGCTAATAGTTACACAGCCTTATGAAGTCACGGTCCTTTAAATTTTTCAATACACAGGTCTTCTTTTGGGACTATATTCCCTGGTGGAATATAGTCCCAAACACTCACATTCACTCCACATTTTTTATTGTGCTTGAACACAAAAATTACAAAACGTCAAAAAAAAAAAACAAAAAAAAAAAAAAANTACCTATCCCAAGAACGTTTCAAGTATCAACAAGTTGATTTTAATAGCGTGCCAGAATGAACTGAAAAGAATGGAGGTCTGGAAGGTAGGAAAGAAATATATATTCACTGTTCCCGTAGTATTCTTTTGGAAATGATTGTCAGTAACCTTATGTGTATGAAAATTGAATATATTAGGCTCAAACATGCAAAATGGGTGGTATGGTCCTTCAAATCAAATATCATCAACACTGGAAAATGATCAATAACTGGAACAACTCATTTACATATGACTCAGCAATCTTCAAATTACCATATTATCATTAAATGTGCATAACTTTATACACCCAAAATATACAAAACATAAATACATAAACTCATCTTACTACTGTACTTTTTTCGGTCAGTGAACAAACACTTTCACCTAAATAAAGATAATTCACTGTCAAGTTGCTCTGTACACAGCTCACAAAGAGCGTACCTTTCCAGGTGCTGATGAAGGCAGGCTCAAACAATGGACAATTTTAAAAGTTAATCACCGCACACCAGGAGGCTTCATTTCTTCATCAACTTCTCATTTTTTTTATTCCATCTTAAGTGCAAACAACACATTTTATCACAAGCTTCATCAGATTCGCTTTACCACAATCACATACTAAACAATACATAGTCTTAGGTAAAAGGCATAACACCCACTTCAGTCAGTACAGGTGTTTCAATTTCATTTTACTGTCACTGACTGAAGTGGGTGTTATGCCAAAACGCGTCATTCACACAGTTTGCACTTAAGATGGAATAAAAAATGAGACATTGAAGAAGAAATGAGGCCTCCTGTGCAGTGATTAACTTTTGAAATTAAAAATTAATTCACCATTCACATGACATGAAACTTGTGTAATAGCCCTTTAATGTCAGTACATTAGCCATTTTCAGTGGTGTCACTGGGGTTGGTGTAACCAGGTGCGGTATCTCCGTGAAAGGCGGGTTCAGAGCTGGTACTGAGTGTGACAGCTGTTATCATGGTACCGAGGGGGGAGGGAGGGGTGGACGAACAGGGAGTCCAGAGTTTAGTTTCGCTTTGTTGGTTTCTCTTTCGGGGGGNCCCCCCTCAGATGGTGTCACCCGGTGCAGGCCACACCCCCGCACCCCCCCTTGTGATGCCTCTGGCCATTTTAGCCATTTCCCTTATGGACTGAATGATGTAGCTTGCTAGCTTACTCAGTGCTAACTCAACTAGCTCCACATATTAGCTTGTGGCTAATCCTTCTGCTTACACTTTAAAAGAATAAATTATCAAACTTTTACTCTTTTAGACATAAGGCAGGTGATTAACAACATGCTTAATAAATAAACTGGGGCACATGCAGTTTAGTTTGAGGGATATTAACCCACCTGAAGTTATAAAGAAGACGCAGAGCACGCTATGCTTGTGTTTAGCATGACCACAGGATTTATTCTGTGGGCTGCATTTCACGGTGTTTATGCTCCCCAAAGTGCTACATCTAGTGTTCTGTCTGGGTAATACACTCTGAATAAACATATATTAGGTAAAATATATTCACTAAGCATTTACAAAAAAAAAAAAAAAAAAAANAAAAAAAAAAAAAAAAAAAAGATATACTGTGTAGGCTATATATGTATGTATGTATATATATAACACACACACACACACATATATATATATATGTTTGTTTATTAATTTTTCCAACCCTTTACACCTTAGATATGCTGGCTCCTCCCCTCACATGTGTTGGCTCCTCCCCTCAGATGGCCCTCAGATGTATGGGTTCTCACCTCTCCCCACTGCTACAAGTCCCAGGCCTGCATCTACACGTGCTTGATGGCTCGATGGCCATATCAAGCATGTTCTACACATGCTTGATATGGCTTATTCAACTCTCTCTCTTCCCGCTATTTAATTGTTCTCCTTCACTTTGGCTCACATGTTTGGTTAGTTTGCAGGTGTGCTCACTCATCTGCTCACCTGTTGAGTTTCTTCATTTTTACTCCTCCCCTTTCCTACATACTCTGAACAAGGTCATGATTAAAATGGTTATGGACAAACAGTGTCTCACCCACTTTGTCCCATTGTTGTTGTTTTCAACTTTCCATCATAGGGCAGTATGCTTTCAATAAAAAATATTACTGAGGATGAGGACAGTGTATTGCAAAATAGGGTTTTTGAAAGCTACTTATTATAAGTATTGGGAAAAGAGTCCAATGTCCACATCAAGGCTTCCATTTAGTCACTGTTTTATTAGAGAGGATCTGTTCTATTCTAATTTGTTCTATTCAAGCCTGCCATGGGTAAAAAGCACAATAGGGTTGATTTTGGGAAAAAAAAAAAAAAAAAAAACNAAAAAAAAAAAAAAAAAAGCACAATAACTTTGATTCATGTGATTTTCATCCCAGCTCTGTACTGTTTCTCTGAACATGATTCTGTTTTGCCTTGGTAAGCTTACTGCCGTCATCTATCAACTTTCTAACTGAGCAGCTTTCATTACATCCTTATCCATAAATGGTATAAAACCGGATGACATCGATGAGAAGTTACAGACATGTCAGATAAAACAAGCAGAGAATCTCCCTCCATATCAGCAGCACCTCTGATTCACTTTGTGAAGTATTCAACAAGGTGAAAATGTAGAAAATGGTCCTTCACCCATCAAAGACGGTTTATTTATGGTGGTGATGGCAGCTTTTCTTAACGGCTGCTATGGTTACCTTCACACCAGCGTTCAGGTTGGTGTCATTGTCGCTTATGCACTCACTTCAGTTTTGCCACATAAAAGATCTGTTTCATTGGTGGAATTGTGAAACATCACCAAGGACTCAGTGGGTGAGGGGGATTTTGTGTGTGTATGATGATGATGATGCATGGAAAACCCTGCTGAGATGATACTGTCTACAAATCAACAAATCACTGCTTTCATTATGTGCGCTTATAAACACACAGTACAAGGTGAAAGTAACTTGTACTAAAGTGTGAATCTGCGATACTTCACTTTGATATTTCCATTTCGGAAACATTCTGCTTTTCTATGTTTCAGGAGCAAATACAACTTTTTACTTCACTATATGTATCACTACATTTATCTGAAAGCTGGAGTTAGTAGTTACTTTGCAGATTCAGACTGTACATTTAACATGAGAAAATATCAAAAAATATCACTAGTCTTTCTTTTCCTCTGACTCTCCATTTTCCTTTTCATTCTTCTTCCATTGTTTCTTTTCCTCTTTCCTTCCTCCTATTATTCCTTCTATCCCCATTTTTTCCTCCCATTTCTTCTTCAAACAATGTCATAACGTGAAAATCCCTAAAACACACGACCTTTCATGTTACAGGTAAATGAAGCTCTTACTGTAACTCTAAATCAGCACTTTTACTTTGGAAACTTAAAGGACCATACCGGCCATTTTGCATGTTTGAGCCTAATATATTCAATTTTCATGCATGTTACATTACTGACAATTATTTCCCAAAGGATAAAACTGTATTTCAGCTTTTGTGATATTTTGCAAAATCTCTTAAAATTTCAAAATCAAATATTCAAGCGATACACCCACCTTAAAAATCAATGTTTCACCTGCTAATAGTTACGCAGCCTTATGAAGTCACGATCGTTAAAAGTTTTCAATAAATGTAGGTCTTCTTTTGGGACTATATTCTCCGGTGGAGACATACATTCACTCTGTGCTTTTTATCACACTTAAATGCTAAAATTACATAACTTCAAAAAAAATCTGATTATGCATCTTGTTGGTGATGATGGATTACCTATCCCAAGAACATTTCAAGTATCAACAAGTTGATTTTAATAGCGTACCAGAATGAACTGAAACAATGGCAGTCTGGAAGGTAGGGAAAAAAAATTTAATTCACCGTTCTACTTGTATGCTTTAGGAAATGACTGTCAGTAACATAACGTGTCTGAAAATTTAATAAGATAAAATACGATAAGCTAAGATAAACCTTTATTAATCCCGAGGGAAATTATTGTGCCGTGGTTGTTCAGTAGTACAATACAATAATATTAGGCTATATTAATAATAGAATATATTAGGCTCAAACATGCAAAATGGTTGGTATGGTCCTTTAAGTATGTTTTATAACAGATACTCCGTTACTTTTATTTAATTAATATCTTATGTGCACGTTTAGTCATAATGAGCACTGTGGTATTGCTTGTTTTACTTAAAGGACCATGCCAGTGGTTTTGCATGCCCAATCCAGTAAATACCACCCACATACATGTTACTTTACTGCCAATCATTTTCCAAATCATACTACTGGAGCAGTAAGTATTAGAATTGTTTTTTCTACCATTCAGACTCATTCATTCCATTTCATAGCAGTACGCTGTAAAAATCAACTTGTAGAGACTTGAAATGTGCTTGAGATGGGCAAACATTCAAAACCCACTTATTCTTGTCATATTTTCAATGAGTATAACTCTCCATCCAACAGGAAGTAGGTGTGGTCTTTGGTATGGGATAGTGAAAGCCAGCCTGTGTCTATGCTAGGTCAGCAGTTGAGTGTAGCAGGTGGATGATGTTCACCTTTTATCTGTCCGGCTTTTCCCATTCTCACATGACTTTTACTAATTGCCGTTTTCATCACTTCTCTCTCTTTTTGGATATGTGGACCTCCTCAGTGTTGGGGTCCTGAAGCTTGGCTGTGACCAGAAGTCCATCCGACCCTGGTGATGTCCTAGCCTGGTGGTGTCTCTTGGTATCCAGCTGGCTCCCCTCCCATGGTGCAATGTTCCCCCCCCCAAACCATCCCCACCCCATTCACTCTATGTNGCTCCCCTCCCATGGTGCAATGTTCCCCCCCCCAAACCATCCCCACCCCATTCACTCTATGTGACTCATATTTTAATTATCATAAAGTTGATTTCACATTGACTAAACTTGATCATTGATTATTTTCTGTTCATATTATTCTGTAATATTTCCTTGTTTTTGATCTTTGCAATTTACCTTTTTCTACACCTGAGGCTCCTATTGCACACCTGGTCATTTGAGGAGAAGGAATCTCTCTTTGAATAGCCTCTCCCAAGCTTTCTTGCATTTTTCTTATAATATTATAAGGTTTTTAGGGAATTTTTTCTTGTCTTGTTTGAGAGCCTGGGTTGGGTCAGGAATGGCTAATGTGTGTATCTGTAAAGCCCTTTGAAACATTAGATGTGATACTGGGCTACAAATAAACTTGACTTGACAAACGTCTATTTAATATTTTTTCAAAGTAACTTTAATTAAGCGATCGACATGGAGGTGCATGGGAGAAAATGTAGGTTTCCGCCAGGGAAAATAGTCCCAGGAGAAGATGACTTTTACAGAGAAATTAAAAACCACCAAGCCTCCTACAAATACACGTAAGTGTTAGCAGGCAAAACGTTGAATTTTAAGGTGGATGTATCACCTGAACTTTTGATTTTGAAAGATTAGGGGATTTGGAAAGTAACAGGAAAAATAAAATATGGTTTGTTTTGGAAAATGGTTAGCAATGCATGTCTGTTTGTGTGTATGTGTATGCATGTGTGCACGTGTGTGTATGTGTGCGTGTGTGTGTGTGTGTGTGTGTGTGTGTGTGTGTGTGTGTGTGTGTGTGTGGGAGTAGTTTGTGTGATGTAGGTGTCTCTAGGTTACTGAGGAATGTAAACGTAAGCGAGGCTGCTCAAACAGAGGAAGGAGGGAGTGTTTATTAAACCTGGGGCTACATACATCATTGCGTGTGTGTGTATGTGTGTAAGCGCATGTGGGTGTGTGTTATTGTTAGAATGATATGTTACTGTGCTGATAAATGGGGCCAATGTTGGTCTTTTAATGAAGATGCAATAAAACAGGTGTTATTCTCTATCAGCTTAATGTGATTGTTGAATAAATAAAATAAACTTGTTTCTCCTTTATGGTTTTGTTTTGTTTTTTTTTTAAATCAAATCTCCAATCTGTTTGATATCAGGCAGCCAAGACTTCTGAACTAAACTAGTTGGACTACATGGCTGCTTTAGGTCCTCGCCTGCTTCAATACCAGAAAGATTATGGAAATGACAGCAGGTGAGGTGTTGATTGAGAGAGCCGCATCATTCCCACCCACACACACACACACACACACACACACCTGCTGTGATAATTCTTCATTCTGAAAGACTGCAATGTTACCTGATGTCACCGAGTCTCGCATCTAGTCAGAGTTCTTCTGTAGAATCCATCAATGCTGTGATTGTTATCCGTGATTTTTTTTTTTTTTTTTTTTTNTTTTTTTGAGTCTTGTTTCATTTTTAAATAATTTTTTCTCAGTACTGCCTATCATAAGCCTGAGCCAGCAGGTCTCCAACGCCTGTAGGAGCTAAAAATGGTGCAGGAACTGTAGGTGTGTCTCCTGGTTCGTTGGTGTGAACGCCACGTCCACTGAGTGAATTTGAAATATTGGTAATCTGTTGCTTAGAAAATCTGTGTGAACTAAACTACGGTAAATACGGTAAGTAAACGTTAGACTAAGAAATCAGTCTGTACTGTCTCATTTACATTTATAACGCTCAGACTGACTGACTTTTCAAATTCCTGCATCATTGTCATATGTTATGCTGCTGGACTCCATCCTGGTGCCGTCACCCAGTAATGAGTTAATAAGTTAATATGTAGTTAATGAGTTAATAAGTAAATAAATATAGCATGAAGTGTATGAACGCAGTGATTTCATGCTTTAGGTCAGCGGTGCTCACACATTTCTGTCAGCTTGTCTGATCTGCACTTTGTTTTCAGTGAGACAACAGCAGAAAAGCCTGCAGTGTCCTTCTGACAGGACAAATGTCTCTGTGTGTGTGTTTGTGTGTGTCTCTGTGTCTGTGTGTGTCTCTGTGTCTCTGTGTGTTTCTCTGTCTGTGTGTGTCTCTGTGTCTGTGTGTGTCACTGTGTGTCTTTGTGTGTGTCTGTGCCTCTGTGTCTGCGTGTCTGTGTCTCTCTGTATGTCTCTGTGTTTGTGTGTCTCTGTGTTTCTGTGTGTCTCTGTGTTTCTGTGTGTCTCTGTGTGTTTCTCTGTGTCTGTGTGTGTCTGTGTCTCTGTGTGTTTCTCTGTCTGTGTGTGTCTGTGTGTCACTGTGTCTTTGTGTGTGTCTGTGTGTGTCTCTGTGTCTGTGTGTCACTGTGTGTCTTTGTGTGTGTCTGTGTGTATCTCTGTGTCTACGTGTCTGTGTCTATGTGTGTGTCTCTGTATGTGTCTGTGTGTCTCTGTGTCTGTGTGTGCCTGTGTGTCTCTGTATGTCTCTGTGTTTGTGTGTCTTTGTGTGTTTCTCTGTGTCTCTGTGTGTTTCTGTGTGTCTCTGTGTGTCTCTGTGTGTTTCTCTGTGTCTCTGTGTGTTTCTGTGTGTCTCTGTGTGTCTCTGTGTGTTTCTCTGTGTCTCTGTGTGTCTCTGTGTGTTTCTCTGTTTCTCTGTGTGTCTCTGTGTGTTTCTCTGTGTCTCTGTGTGTCTCTGTGTGTTTCTCTGTGTCTCTGTGTGTTTCTGTGTGTCTCTGTGTGTCTCTGTGTGTTTCTCTGTGTCTCTGTGTGTTTCTCTGTTTCTCTGTGTCTCTGTGTGTTTCTGTGTGTCTCTGTGTGTTTCTGTGTGTCTCTGTGTGTTTCTCTGTGTCTCTGTGTGTCTGTGTGTTTCTCTGTGTCTCTGTGTGTTTCTCTGTGTCTCTGTGTGTTTCTGTGTGTCTCTGTGTGTCTCTGTGTGTTTCTCTGTGTCTCTGTGTGTTTCTGTGTGTCTCTGTGTTTCTCTGTGTCTCTGTGTGTTTCTCTGTGTCTCTGTGTGTTTCTGTGTGTCTCTGTGTGTTTCTCTGTGTCTCTGTGTGTCTGTGGTTTTAGGTCATAAAAGTCATTTTATTATGCCTGTATGTTGCATCATATGTAAACATCTTCACATTTCTGTTTCTGCTCTCTGTTTCCTAGAGACTCTCTGCAGAGGATCAGCAGACGACTTCATGGCTCTTTAAAAATATGATATGGGCCAATAGAATTGAGTTTCCTGTATCGTGATATAATAGACGGTCAGTCTAAAGGCCAATTTATACTTTACGCGTCCATGAAGATGTGAGGGTCCACATGATGTAAATTTCATCATCCGTTTATGTCAGAGGTCGTATGTGTAGGCCTCTGTGCAGATATCAGATTTCCTCCAATATTTTGTGACTGTGCGGATGCTACGCTACGCTACACTAGTGCTACTGTGCATGTGTGGAACACATCCTGCAAGCAGACACCAGAATGTCATATAAACAGAACCATGTACACATCATGCATATGTGTCTGTTTGGAATATAAATTTGCCTTAAGGCTGATCAGGTTCAACGCACAGATATTACAAGGCTGCAAAGCTATGAGGAAACCTGAAGAAGCTGCTAACCCACACATTATTCATATTCTTCTTATTTTTATTAATATGGCTTCCAGTGCAGAGTTGAAGTGTCCCATGATGCACAAAAAGCAATTTAGAGGCTTTAATATACAAAATATAGTGGTAATTCATGAATTATGCTAACTACAGCGGCACATTAAATCATAGCCACAAAAACAGAAGCTCATTCATAAAGCTTCCCTTACATTACTGTGTGCCACAGGTAAAAGCTGATAAATATCAACATATTAATCAGGTGCCACACATTTAAGACTTTATGCTGCTTCCTCTAGTGTCAGAGTAACTTGAACATGTCAAATTGGAAAGAAATTATTTATTATTTTATTTTTTATTTATTAAATTATTTATCTTATCGTAAATAAATGCTCTGGTTTAGAGCTCTGCATTTTAAGAAAATGCAGACAAATTCCCAGCTGTTTATCAGAAATGCTGCAGAAGATCTGAGAAAATAGCAAAAACAGTCAACATACTAGCAGGTCTAGAAGATGGATGTATGGAGGTATGGATAGATAGATGGATGGATGCATGGACAGATGTATGAATAGATGGATGAATGATAGATGGATGGATGCATGAATAGATGTATGGATGGATGGATCAATGAATAGATGGACAGATGTATGTATATATGTGTATGTATGTATGTATGTGTGTATGTATACATGGATGGATGAATGGATGGATGGATGGATGGATGGACGGATGATGGATGGATGGATGTATGCATGGATGGATGGATGTGTACGTCTGCTGCTGCCTGAGTCTGTGTCTGTTTTTTAAATGTAAAACCTGTCAACACATCTTAATGCAGTTTAAATGTAAAGCAAAGTAACATCCTGACATCGGGTGTTATCATCCAGATCATGTATCTGGATACAGAGATCATATATCAATGGTATAAAAGGGCTTTTAAGCCAATTAAAGTCAGTCCTCTCATTCTCATTCCAAGCAGTCCTCTGTCCTTCAAGTTATTTTTAAGAGAAAAAAAATCCACAACTCCAAACAGAATCATGATGTATTGCTATATCAGCCTAAATCTGTGTGCTGGAAAGACGAGAGGACAATCAATCAACAAGCAGTCTGTCAGAGAGACATTCAGCCAACGCAACTCTGAGCACCAGACGTGAAGCAGAAAGGACAGAAAACACAGAAAACCCACTCAAGGTTGCCTAGGAACCCTTTGGCAATTTGACAGGAGCTCATTAAGAATTAGATAGTGTCATGCTCAAAAACTTACTGTTCCTGAAGAGAGGGTCACATGACTTAAGATACACCAGAGCTCAACGCAGAAATATACGTAATGTCCTCAACACTTCCTGACAGGCAACAAAGAATATGACAAAAAAAAAAAAAAANAAAAAAAAAAAAAAGAAAAGAAAAAACAAGTAATATGACAAGAAATTAAACACATGTACACCCACCATTTTTCTTTGTCAGGCTTTTTCATAGTGTTAAGCGTCAGTGAGGAACTGCTGCATTATTGCCCGACCGCGCCCCCACCACACACATACATGTCGGGAATAAATTAAATACGGCATCTCGATTTTTAAATTTGATCTTGTATCATCCTTTATGTCATTTTTGGGCAGTAAGCGTCATGGAAAAACTCAGAGCATCACAAAATGATGGCGTCTGTTCATTCTGACTATGGCAACTGTTTCCTGTTAGCAAACGACAGCAGAGTTTATAACCGTAATAAAGCCACAACTTCTGAGTCAGACTGATGCATCTCCACACCCTGATCCACTTCTGGTTAATAACTAAATAAATAACCTGGGTTTATTCTAAATGAAGAAACGCTGGACAAATCAGGTAAAATTATGCCAAGTAACCATGGAAACTACTATGTTCTGTGTCACAATTCCAATATCTGTCTGCAAGTTACTTTCTAACTGTAGGCCATATGTGTACATTATCTTTATATGTGTGTGTTTGCATCCATCCATTCGTTCATCCATCCATCCATTGGTTCATCCATACATTCATCCATTCGTTCATCCATGTATCCATCCATTCATCCATTCATTCCTCCATTCGTCATCCATGCATCCATCCATCTATTTGTTCATCCATTCGTTCATCCATGCATCTATCCCAGCATGCACTGGGTGAGAGGCAGGCACACTGGACAGGTAGCCTGTCACAGGATGACCACACGCACAGAAAGACAAACTCATTCACACCAGTAAAAAGTTTTAAATTTCCAGTTTACCTAAACATGTTTTTATCTGCAAACATACAAACATGGGAGAACATGCTACCAATCTGAAATAAAAATAATCAGGTTTATTTATCCCATGATAGAATATCAATAGGGACAATTTGTTTCAGATCGATTGGTTTTTACAGCCATTGTTTCTTATGACAAATAAAGCAATGAAGTCTTTTATGCTGCACAGACCTGGCTGTGGTTCAGGCTGTGTGTTGCTGCTTCTCTTAAGTAACCAGAAATGTTCCTGATTCCTGACAAAGACAAGCGGGATGAGACATGCAGAGCCTTGGACTATCAATAAGTTGTGAGTGGCTGACCTTGAATGAGGATGAATTCACCAGATTCTCCCATCAGAGACAAAGAGTCCTGCAAGCCCTCAAGTTTATCTCATTCATAACTGGACCTGTAGCATTCGCTCAGGCTACAGCAATGTATGGACACACATAAGGCAGTCAGGGGCCGAATCGCTCCGATTTTAAGAATTTTGAACGTAGTTTGTCAAACAGTTCATATTCAAAAACTGTTAATGGAATTATAGATTCCAGCATGATTTGAAAGCTGTGTGCTCATATTATTTTATTACTATCAATGTGTGTGTGTGTGTGTGTGTGTGTGTGTGTGTTGTAAACTAAGAAAAAAAACTCTGCATTTATGAGAAAAAAGGAAGCACAGTCTTTTCTCAGTGTCTGTTACAATCAGTGCTGTGTTCAGTATTGATCCGGAAAACTCCTCTGGCGAGCCACAATGTTTCTGTGTGATGTGTGTGTGTGTGCGTGCTGGTTAGCTACAGCTGGACAATATAACAAGTGAATGATCATTTCAATTCTCAGACTGCTTGCCTCAGTAACGTGCGGTGAAATCTTTGCCTGGTTAGGCAGTGACCTATCAATGTGGCATCTGACTACATTCAGTTAACAAAGCAGCCCAAGTTCATATTACGNGGCAGTGACCTATCAATGTGGCATCTGACTACATTCAGTTAACAAAGCAGCCCAAGTTCATATTACGCATGGATAACAAACAATAAACGCCTTTGTGTGGGAGGGTGAGAGAGAGAGAAATAAATCTTGGTGCCAGTGCGCCAATAAGTAGAAAACAGTTTTTTCACTGCTAGAAAATATGCGCAAAAACGCACTGACAGTCAGACAATCAGAAACTGGTGACGCCGCACCATGGATAAAGAGAAAAAAGAGAAAGAGATCTTTCTGTTTCTCTTATCGGTGCCAGCACGCCAAAGCGCCGGTAAGTAGAAAACAGCTTAAAAATGCACAAAAGCAACAGCCAGCGCGCAGTAGCCTAGCATCAGACAACATACACAAATCCAATAAAAGGATTTTTAAAAGTGATACATATTTTTTTTAAAGGGATAACTTACTTTATTTGTAGACAAAGTCCATGCGCCTATCCCTCAGGACAAAGATGTCAAAGACTTTGTTGTAAAAGTCCTCCTTGTTAGGTCCATTCCTCAGTTTCAAGTGTCTCCTTTTCAGTGGAGATACAGTAAGAGCCAAGGACGAAAGTCTGTTTGTTCCATTCTGTTATGGCTGTATGTCTTTATGCGCTTCAGCGCTGAAAAGGTCCTTTTGAAAAGAGTAGCACAGAAAACTAAAAAGCTTGCTAGCTGGTTGCAGCCACGTAGCTAGTCCTTCTTCTGGTACCACTCTGTTTGAAAAGTTCTTGTAATCTTTTGCCCCTTCCGCTGGGTAAGATCCTGCAGGTCGGGTGTTGTTTCCTATTAGTGACCACAGCTCTTTTTTCTTCATAAGACAATTCTAAAAATCTTTTTAAGTAAGAAATATCCATGATGAACAGCCGCCGTTAAGCTATCAGCGCTACTAGCGCGACGCTAGCAGGTGCTACTGGGAAGCCGGCGCGTAGCGTGAGGGAGTGTATGTCACGTGACATGAGGCAAGNAGCAGGTGCTACTGGGAAGCCGGCGCGTAGCGTGAGGGAGTGTATGTCACGTGACATGAGGCAAGGCCGGGCTCCGCCTCATCGTTGATCTTTCAATACAGTGAGAACCGACTACGCATGCGCAAATCTACGTAAACGTCGGCCTTTGCGCTAAGCCCGCAGACAGACAGCCTCTGGCTCAACGGCCATGGCGTTGAACGTGGTGCATTCAGGGCCGGCAGTTTTTCGGAGCTAGCAGTTGCAAAAGAAGCATACACTTTCAAAACAACTATTCTGACTCATTTTATTGTATGTGTAAGCCTGAGACAAATTATGAATAATGAAATTTTAAAATAAAACTAATAAAATTATGAATATGAAGCAATTATCAATAAATACAACTATCCTGCAATCTCAACATTTCTTTTTATTTTTGGTGAGTTAGGCACTGCCTACCCTGACTGCACGTCACTGGTTTGCCTTTTGCTCATTCATTCATTCTCAATTCCAAACCTAAAATCTGAGAAATTTGTTTTAAAAATTGTTTTATTGCCCATCCAGAAAAAAAAAACATAGATCAAAGTGTTTTCTGATATAGACAGTGGTTTGTAAAAAAAAAAAAAAAAAAAAAAAAAAATGGCTCAAATGTCTGTATTTTTATTCTCAATTTTTAGTACCCAGGAAATAAAATAATTAGCACAGAAAAAATAAATCAGCAATGTAACTATATCCTGTTTAAAGGAAATGAAAGGTTTTAGCTGTCTGCTTCATCTGACTCGCTGAAGCAACTTGGTCAGAAACCTTTGTTTTTGTAATATTTCAACTTGATTAATCATATAAATGGAAAATTGACAAACATTTTAATTTTAGGAGAGGGAGGGGTTATTAACAGGAATTTTGTATGTTGTTATGATCTCCATTCAATTATAAATGGAGATAACGGGCACAGTTTCACTTTCACCTCTCTGTGAAGAGCAGACACAGTGAGTTAAAGAAAAAAAGAGCTTGAGAGAGAAAATACACTTGAAAATAATCCAGATTTTGCATTTTGTATTGATGGAGATTAGATTTTTGCCTTAGACTGTCTATGTAAAAATATCCAAAAAAGAAAAACAACAAAAAAAAATTATTTTGCTCACAAAATTTAATGAAATGGGTCCCATTTTTTGTTTTCTGATTTTTTTTTTTTTTTTTTTTTTGGCTTCCGAATCACAAATCCAATGAACAATAGTTACATAGCTGCTATGATAGTGTGTAATTATTAAAAATGTAAATTAACCAAAATGATCTATTAGTCATGACCTTTTTCTCATTGAAACTCTTATTTGGATGATGCATAAACTAGCAGTTTAAATACAGTCTGTTTTCCTCACTTTGCCAGATCATCTCCTGAGCTGCTCCAGCATTACAGCCTTTTTATGTTAGAGTTATTCTGTGGATTTTAACTGCCTGATTTCCTGGACATCTGCGTTTTGCCTTCATCCCTGTTGGATTTACCTGCATTCTGCTGGATTTATCTGCATTCTGTCATATTTATTTGCTCATCTCTACCTGTGCATTGGCCTGTTTCTGGACCGTGTTTTCAGACTAGCCCCTTTGGACTCTCGTCAGATTCCCTGTCAACCTTCCTGGTTTTTGATGCAGTCTGCCCCATTCTGTGTAGTCTGCCACAAACTGTTGCTTATTCTTTATCTCTAAAGTAAATTTGATTCAGCATTTAATTCTGTTGTTACAAGTTATACACAACAGCAGCATCCTGGTTCTTGTCTTTTGGCATTAGCACAGCACTTAATTCTAAATCACATGCAGCCACATGGATGTAAAAAGGCCGTGTTAAAACTAGAAATCTCAAAAAGCACCGACGTTATGCAGTTTTTCAAAAGATTTATAGAGGTTTGGTAATCCTCATTCCACTGGAATGGAGCATCTTTCCTCATGAGCGTGGGAGTGGCTCAGCAATGTGGGCATAGTCCTGAACAAAGCATCTAGTCAGACCCAAGACCTGCCTGATGTGTTTAAGTGGATGGTGTGCTGAACACTATCGCAGTGTTAAAAGAACTTTATCAGCATCTGGCATTATGCCGTGAGGTGTGGCTCCATATCCAAGGAATGTGAGCTTGTTTAAGCAAAACTGACATTTGCTGAGTTTCAAAGAGAGGCCAGCATTTTTCAGTCTTTAGAGCACATCCTGAAGATCAGACAGATGCTGTTCAAAGGTAAGAGAAGCCACAACAATGTCGTCCAAGTATGCAGCACATGATTTGTAGGTGAGGCCAGCGAGAACCATGTTCATGAGCCTCTGGAAGGTCGTGGGGGCATTGCAGAGAACAAAGGGGATGTGGAACTGAAACAGGATGCAATGTGATATGAAAGTGTTTTTTTTTTTTCTTTCGGACCCTCTGCAATGTCCAATTGCCAATAACCTCGAGACAAGTCAAGGGTGGAAATAAACCGACCTCTATAGCCAACAAGTCAAGAGACTCGTTAACAAGAGGCAAAGGATAAGAGTCCTTCACAGAGACTTGGTTAAGCCAAGGAGCTGCGACCAAGGCGACCATCAAATGAAGCATTCAAGGAGATCAGAGAATTGTGTCTTCTGGTCTTACATGAGACTGGATTTGCAGACCTTTTCATAGAGTTGGGCGCCACTTGTAACGCTTCGGGTCAGTGGTGCTGGCCAAGCTATTAGCTTTAGCCTCCAGATAGGCTGCAGATGGAGCCATCAGACAGACTGTAAATTGAGGTTTTATGACTGTGCCTATTTATGAACAAAAAATAAAGAGCAGCCATATATCGTCCAGTTGGTCTCCTGGCATGCATAAATAAATAAATAAATGTGTATATATATTCCATACATGGAAATAACATTAATGCTGGGAGACTTCTTGGACCACATGTAACACACCTCTGACTCACTTACGGAAGAGTCAAGGGGAGAGAGAGAGAGAGAGAGAGAGAGAGAGAGAGAGAGAGAGAGAGAGAGAGACAGACAGACAGACAGACAGACAGACAATGGTAACTCCACTCCACACCTGGATATGAAGAGCGCTACTAGCGTCCAACTGTGGTACTACAATACAGGAGAGCATATTAGTTTCTGCTTATTGTTAGAAAAGGTCTTTACAGGTCCACACATCAATGGTTTCCCACCCAGCCCAAGCCCTCTGTGAGGAACAGGGAAAATTCCCCAAAGGAAAAAAAAAAAAAAAAAAAAAAAAAAACCTTTATCATACAAGGAAAAAACTGAAAGAAACTACAACAGAGCCAATTCAAAGACAGATTCCCTCTGTCTAAATAGTCAGATGTGCAAGAGATGTAGATGATGAAACAGACAAATTATAAAGAGAAAGAGAGAGAGAGAGAAAAAAGAAACATCACAGGTAGTCTTGATTTGATGAAGATTCTCAGTCATCCAGGTAGCTAGATATATTGTATGAAAACTGAGTCAAGTCAACTGGAATCAAGTTTTTAAATTTTTTTAAAAACTTGAATCCAGTTGACCTGACTCAATTTTCATACAATATACTGCAGGTAGTCAACACAAACAGGTAAAGCTTCAGCAGCAGCTGAGGAAGACCTATCAGCATCTTATTCCTGCATCTAGAGACAGAGAACAGCAATTGGTCAGAATATCTCAAGTCTTTACACAGAAGCTCAGAAATATAATCAGGGTCATTTAATAGTTTATGAACAAACAGCAGGATTTTAAACTTCATTCTAAAGGAGATGGTGAGCCAGTGGAGGGAGGCCAGAATCAGAGTGATACGGTCTCTAAAAGCCTTGCTGCAGCATTTTGAACTTGTTGAAAACAGGATAGAGATGCCTGATTTATGCCAAATTATAAAGATTTGCAATAGTCAAGGCGAATAGCTATGAGGGACTTGTCAGACTTGAAAGCAGAATCAAGAATAACTCCAGGTTATCCTGCACATGGCTTCATGAACAGAGATAACATGTCTAGATGTGGGAGGTTAAACCATGTGGACACAGTAAAATAACTTCTGATTTATTCTTGGTGAGCTGGAGAAAGTTATGAACCATCCAGGATTTGATGTGTAGGTGTGTTTGTTTCTAGTTATTTGGTTTTAAGGGAATGTAGTACGACGGCGTATTAGCGCAATAAAAAAAAAAAAAATTGAGGGAGGGCATTATTTCAAATTTTCAAATTCACAAATTTGTGAGTTTTAAAACTTGAAAATTTGCCAGTTTTAAAAGTCTGTATGCTTAAGATAATTCGATGATTTTGCGCTAAAAGCACAAGTATTTCTTTACTGCTAAAACCGGTGGAAAATTATTATTGCCTGCAGTATATGACTTATTTTTAATAAGTCATATACTGCAGGCAGTCACAATGTGAGGCGGTTCAGTTCCCATTCTTATTATTTTCCCTTTTTCATTATTAAAAAAAATTAATTAGTCTTAAAAAAAAATTTAAAAATGATCTGTCCAGGGTGTACCCCGCCCTATGACCACTGGGATAGGCTCCAGCCCCCCCGTGACCCTCAACAGGACAAACGGGTTTAGAAAATGGATGGATGGATGGAACTTATCATTAAAAAGATTTTCTTTTTTTTTTAGTTTTTAAACTCACAAATTTGCCAGTTTAAAAACTAGCAAATTTGCAGGTTTTTAAACTGGCAAATTTGTGAGTTGTTTTGCAAGTATGTGACCTCATTATGTGACCTTATTAAATTGTACTTTTCCATCGAATTTAGCAGTAAAAAAATATTTGTGTTTTTAGCGCAAAAGCACCGAATTATCATAAGCATTGAATTATCATAAGTATACAGACTTTTAACAGCAAATTTGCAAGTTTAAAAACTCAAAATAATGCCCCCCTCCTTTTTCTCATCTTATATGCCCCTAATATGGCGTCGCAAATGTAGAGCTGGTTGTGTCAGAGAAATACTTATTTCATTTAAAATGTCAAAAAAAATCTACAGTCAGAGAAACTCAGGGAGAGGTGTGATGAGTCAAAAACTATTTTTTAATTATGAGATCAGAGAAGCATCAATCAGCACAAAGACAGAGTCTCAGCACAATCAGGTTGGTTCTGAAGTAACAGCAAAATCACTCTCACTGTTATAATGGGAAACAATTCCATATGCGTAGGTGATCACATGACCGATCACATGACCCAGCATGCAGTTACCTGATGGCCAGAGAGTCACAGCTTGTTTTTGTCTCTAGCTACAGGTGCAAACAAAGTTTCTTCACTTTCCAGTTTCCTCCACCCAAACTTACAAGACAGAGTAAATACTTTGTAGTTACAGTTGTAAGCAAATCAAGCAGATTAAATGTGTAACACAGGAAAACAAACACTTCTTTCTCTCAAGTCACGTAGCACATGAACTTGGAGCTTTTGACCCTCTGTTCTTTCCCCACATCTAGACATGCTATCTCTGTTCATGAAGCCATGTGCAGGATAACCTGGAGTTATTCTTGATTCTGCTTTCAAGTCTGACAAGTCCCTCATAGCTACNCATGTGCAGGATAACCTGGAGTTATTCTTGATTCTGCTTTCAAGTCTGACAAGTCCCTCATAGCTACTTGCCTTCATCACAGACTGAATAACATACCAGGAACTTTATCAAACATAATAATTATAAATTTTTCCCACAGGTGTCATCAGCATAACAGTGGTTATGTCAGAGGTCAGAAAAATTCATGAATTAATGATGAATTATATGGAAATGAAGTTGAACCCGGTTATGTGGTCAAATTATGCAGGAGACTCTTGTAGAGTAATATTGGCATTATTGGAAATGTTAAATTTTAAAATGTGGAAAATAGTTCCTGTGATCATGTTGCTTTTCCTTTTGTCCATGGATGCAAACATCTGGTCCCTTTTTAAAAATGAATACTCTCCCCTAGTTGCTTTTGGTCCATTGTTTACTTAATCCATAATAAGAAGAAGCAAAGAGTAACTTTAGTCTTGTATATAATATGATTATGAAAGAGTTATCAGAGTTTTATTAGGTTTTTTTAATCATGTGGTGTTATGGGATGAGCAGTTTTCTTGGTATATAGACCTAATTATATGAGGAAAATCCCAATTCCATCTTTGTTCCATGTTATATAGTTTTCCTGGCATAGTGAACTTTTTCCTCTTGATTTTCTTTCTCCCCCCCCCCCCCCNCCCCCCCCCCCCCAACATTTTTGACCAATGAGCAGAGAGAGTGTTGTCATGTGACGTTTGCTGATATATTTTGGTTTGATTGGATGTTTTCCTGTGTAAAACTGGATCAAACCAAATGGTGAATGTAGCATTGTAACAATTTAGTTCCCGATTCAGACCAGAGCAAACGATCTACAGATCTGATTCAGACCAGAGCAACAATCTGCAGATCTGATTCAGACCAGAGCAACCATCTGCAGATCTGATTTAGACCAGAGCAAACAATCTACAGATCCTTCAGACTAGAGCAAATGATCTGCAGATCTGATTCAGACCAGAGCAAACAATCTACAGATCCTTCAGACTAGAGCAAATGATCTGCAGATCTGATTCAGACCAGAGCAAACAATCTACAGATCCTTCAGACTAGAGCAAACAATCTGCAGATCTGATTCAGACCAGAACAAATGATCTACAGATCTGAAAGCACACTTAAAACAATTTGTGCTGGAACCATACAAACAAAAGCAAAACATAAAACCTTAACAGTATTAGAATAACACTACACATTTATTGATGTCAATTATTTACATAATGATGATGGTAATGATGATGATGATGATGAAGATGATGATGTGATGTGACAGTGATGATGGTGATGACGCTGATGCTGATGATTATGATGATGATAATGATGATGGTGGTGATGATGATGATGTGATGTGATGATGATAATGTTCATGATGATAATGATGTTAATGTTGATGATGATGATGATGATGATGATGATGATGATGATGATAAACTGTGTGACTGTTGCTGCTACCTTGCTGTGTGGGCGTTGTTGAACCTCTGAGGAGGCTGGGTGTGTTTGCGCACTGTCTTCCTCTCATTGGTCCGCTCAAAGAAGCAGCTGCTATACGTTGAGGTGACGTCACACATCTGCGTCATAAAAACAAAGGGACGAGCCGCGCAGGAGAAACGGAGCGTCAAAGGGCGGACAGCGAGGTTCAACTTGATGGTAGATGCGCCTCTGCAAATCTCACACAGCTGGAAGTACCTGCCCAACTTCTGAGGTACAGACTCAACACATGGTAGAATTTTATAATGATGTATTTGATTATGAAATTCAGCTCAAACCTTATTTGATATTTCTCTGGAGATACTCTGTATTCTGGTGATTCCTACGTTGAAGATCAGCGATCATTACGCACAGCGCGCTTCTGTGGCCAGCAAAATAAGAGCTTAAATGCATCAAGAATGACTTTTGTGCATTTAAACTAAATTGGGAAATATAGTTATATTTAAAAATAACTGAAAAGTAAATTAATACAAAGTTATTTTTAATATTTTCCAGAGTCAAAATGCGTAATGAAGCCCGTGGTGGCAGTATGTTTTCTGTGTTTTCTATGTGTTTTGTGTGTGTTTTCTGTGTCAGGGAGCTGAAGAATGGAGTGGTATGTCCTGGTGCTGATGCTGAGCTTGCCGTCCTCCATCCAGGCTGAATGCTCTTCACTGTGCCAGAAATGTGCGCAGCAGATCCTCCCCGACAGCTTCAGCCTGGTAAGACCAGCAAGTTCAGATGGAGCTCAGAAAACTCAGGAGCTGCTGACCGAACCAACATTTCATGATTGTTGGCTTGTTTTGTGGCTGCGACTCTTTGCTTGTGTTAAAGTGATGGAGTAACGGCCTAAAATAGAAATCTGGACAGTTTTGGTGATCTTAACTAATAACAAAATCAAGAAAGATCAATTACACCTCAGTTCTCCTCAGCGCTTCAGCGGGCGGCCATCATCAGGTCAAGATCCCCAAAAAGTCAGACTAAATGCTGATGAAAAGTCTTTTAAATAATGCACAAAACATCTAGAATATGTATTTGACATCATAATTGAGACATAAAAGGCTGGGTTTGAATTTTTCATCACAATAAATTTCGTAAAGTCTTAGTGGAGCAGATGTTGTTTCTTTGAGGCAGCTTCAGGGGATTCCGTGGGGATTTGTGGGCTCAGGTTAGTTTGGCGTGGACAGTATTTCTCTGTGCGTGTCCTGCAGGCGTGCCGTGAGGAGTGTGCGGGGCTGTGGGGCTGCGATCAGGCGCCGCGGCCGGCAGACTTCAGCCAGGATGAAGCGGCGGAGGAAGAGGAGGAGAGTCTGAACGCCGAGCTTCAGCGCTACGGCGACTTCATGAAGAGGATCGACACGAACAACAAAATCTCCACAGCTCCGTGGCGTGACAGTGAGGTGGAGAAGGCCAGGGCTACGCTCAGGACTATCGAGGAGTTTCTGAAGTTGCTGCAGCATAGAGACGTTGCGGCGCAGGAGGACGCAGACGCGGACACCCAGACGATCCACGATTCCGTTAAACGTTACGGCGGCTTCTTGCGCAAATTCGGCCCCAAGACAAAGCGGAGCATCTCAACGGAGCAGGACAGCCAGGAGCCAGAGGAGCTCCAGAAGCGCTACGGAGGCTTCATGAGGAGGATCCGACCAAAGCTCAACAACCTGAAGTGGGACAAACGCTACGGAGGCTTCCTGCGCCGCCACTTCAGCG
>VXCM01001828.1:0-88426 GCA_014773175.1 Lucifuga dentata
AGATGACACCCCAAGTACTCTCCTACCTGTCTCCCTGATCACATTAGCTGTAGTTGTCCAGTTATCATAAAATGACCATTATGTTAAAGGAGTGAAAAATGTATTGTTTATCTGCTGTATATAGCGAGAATGAAAGAGGGCCCAAAACAGGCCCTTGTGGAACACCTTTACTGACTTCAAAAGCAATTGATCTTATACCTTTAGATACAACAGTTTGAGTTCTTCCTGTAAAATAGTCATAAAAACCTGCAAATTGATGAGTCATTCAGCCCTAATGGGTAGCATGTTCTATAATAGTTCATAGAATCAAATGCTTTTGAAAAATCATTGAACAGATGGACCCAGTGTTGTAGACTGTCCAAAGCACTATCAAAGTTATTTATAATGAACGAGGCAGCTGTCACTATCCCAGGATATGGTCTCAACCCTGACTGCTGCAGTTGTAATATGCCATATTTTCATAATACATTTCTCCTAAAAGGCAACATCTCAGACCTAATAGTCCTCTAGTCTCAGTTCAAATCCAGTGCTCATCCAGACACCATCTACTCATGAATGCATTAACACTTGTATATGGTTACCAGCTTGTTTGCACTATTTTGTCCATTTTTCTCTTCACTGTGCCTAAAAGCATAGTTTCACCTGTCTGTACTGCTTGATTAATTATAGTATACTGAAAAGTGCCTTCTGGAGCAGGAAACAAATTTTGAATGCATGAGGAGATTTAAATGTACATGGATAATCATTTAAACCAAACAGTTCTGAACTTATTTTGGTGTTTTGTCTATTTACCCAAATCTCTTTCATTTATACCAGAAATTGGAAATTACCAGAAGTATCTTGTTTATTTCTGCTTGTGAACTGGATCACCCGATTCATTTGAAAGAGGGACTCTCTAAACTCTATGATTTGGAGCCAAGTCTACTCGCAAAGATTTAACCTGTTATATCTCATATATATGCAACAAAAAAGCCTTTCACCATCTACTTTTATGTGACATGTTCACTGCTGCATAACTCTATGCCTTTTGCCCTTCGAAATCTTAGATAAAAATAAGATAAGTTAAATAATAGTTATTCAGTCAATTTAATCAAATATTCTTAGTTTATAATCCATTGCTGAAAACTGGATAACAGTAATGTTTTTTTTTTTCAAATCAGTTTAGAAATGATCAAAAGCAATACATACACAGTACAATAAAATTACAATAGAGTAGGCAGCAGTTTCATCTTTGTCATTATAAGTGCAATTTGAAGTGCTGAAAATAAGAATACATTTCCACTTATACAGTAGATGGTATACCCAGATGTGATTATAAAGGATCGTTAATTTATAATGGATGGAAGAAAAGTTGTCATTAGAAATCATGGCTATCCAATATGTTCATGTTGTTGCTAATGTGTTTTAATGGACAGAATCCATGCAGCCGTAATATGTTCAAATGCTGTCAGAGTTTGCATTAGGAAAATGCATATAAATGAAGAAAAATATTTATAATCACTATATTAATTCTAGGGTGAATGTCAATAGAAATTTGTTAAAATATTATTTTTGATGTTGTATGTTATGCATGTGTATATTTATTTATACAAATAAATAAAAAAGACAAATTTAAGTTATGCTAAGGGACACTTTCATGATTTGCTTTTATGGCATACAGTAATAGAAAGCAGTGGCTGCATGTATCATAAAACTCATGAATGTAATGATGTAGATTATGTAATGATGCACAGTAGCTAAAGAGGCAGTAGAGCCAAATGTAGTAATGATACATTGTAAATGTCCAAACATTTTAAACAGGCTACAGCCCCCACGTAAAAAAATAATAATAATAAAAATAAAAACCCTATACCACCCATTTAATCGTTTTCTATTACCACAAATCAATTCCATTACAGTAATCAGTTCTATACATTCTCAAGTCTGAACAGCTGGGCCATTAAAAAATTCACATAAATCCTTATCATCTGATCTGAAGATGAATGAGGCTGAAGAGTGAGGGAGAGGACATATGAAAGATCTAATTAAAAACTAATCATTTCAGTTAAGAAAAGCATCTATCTTCTCATGTTTCTTTCTCCGTGCCTCAATACAAGGGAGTGTGAATGATGATACAAAAAATAGCCACAGAGACACATCCACCTCTCCTTCCACCTTTCCAATTGTTTTCATTCCATTTACTGCTAGTCATTGTTATCATCATCGTTTGGAAGGTTTCTCTCCATGTGTTTTTGTTTGTGTGCAAATACATCCAGCATGTTTCTGTGACTTTAAACTCTTTCTTATGTCTACCTGCCTACCAGTTAATACCGTCATGAATACAGGCCTAAATTCTGGCACTTGAAAACAATTTTAAATGTAGCTGAGAATATGTATGTAACACGCATTTGTAGTTTGACATGCTGTTGGGCTACAGCTCATGTTTTCAATCCCACAAAGTAAATCTCATACCATTGTTAGTTGTCATTGAAAATGCTACAAGCATCAGTCAGTATTCTGAACACAACAGACAATATTTTTCCATGAATGATGAAATTAGCTCACAGACTGTGAGGACAGATTGTTGATTGGCTGTATTCTCTCCAACACTGCTAATTTGTGTTGTTTTCTGTGCTCAAGGCACAGGATAAGACTCCCAAGATGGTAGCTAGAGTGAGAACATCAGACTACAATTATTAACCCAGGAGATCATTACTGCCATTGTTAGACAGTGTTGAGAAAGGCGGCTGACGTGGTAAAGCTGAGATATACCTTTGATAATCACACACACACACTTGCACACAGCTAATTTGAGCAAAAAATGATAATTAGGCTAATTGTTACCTTAGACACCTGAGATCTTTTTGGTAACAATAATCTTCTCACATAATTTGGTTGTGTTCAGAGTGGATAAAATAACAGGAAGACTTGACAATATAATGCAAGATAATAGACCTACAATAATTATATTATATTGTCAGGAAAGGACAAAATAACAATTCAACAAACAATATCCTGAAAAATTAACATACAGATGATTCAGCACTTCTCTGACACAGTCAAAAAAAAAAAAAAAAAANAAAAAAAAAAAAAAAAAGAACAGTATTACCTTTAAAAAATTACTTCATATTATTATTTTCCATAGAAATTAAATTTAATAATTTAGAAATGTATTCACAACAAAACTGGTTAGATGTTTTAATTTACAAGAGGAGCCGTGTCAATGACTCCACTGATCAACAAGGATTTTCGTGCACATATAATTTTACTAGTTTGTACTGCCATGCAAACTTATTATGACAACAAAACAAATTCAGTTGATTCTGACCTGGTGGTAAAATGACATCCTGTAAGACCTTTCAAAGTAATATGGTTATTTCCCAGTTTGGAAAGAAATTTTCAGCATCATGGGCCTACACAGTGTGCTTTGTGTTCATATTATTGACACATCCTGTTGAATGTGTGGGACAAAATATATGCCTAGTCTAAATTAGTGCATGTATAAATTAGTCTAAATTATTCATGTATACTTCATACCATTCTATTATGAGATGGTTCAGTAATGTCCTGGTACAGAGAGTACTTTCCCACTGTATGTAATGAACACTTTATGTACAGCTGCAGCTTTGCTGACCGTGGCATGATAAAGATGAGGTGACTGCTTTGTGTGAAGTTAGAGCAGGCTGAGCATGATGCTATCTTATACTAAAGTGAATTCTCAGTTAAGTTTGTTATATAATGTAATCGCTCCAGTATTATGTTTAAATGGCATGTATCAGCATTTGTTAAGAACAAATCTAATTTGCACAGTCAAATGCATTTTGGGGAAATGTAAAGCCTCATGGAATAAATTCATATTGAATTTTATTTGAACCTATTTGCAAAACATTCACGACTAATAATTTTATTTTATTTTATTTATTTATTTTTTTTTTTTGGAAATAATTCATATTGAAACAGTTTTTAAGTCTTATTTTCCTAAATATGTACTCACATCCAGTAAAGCATGATAAAGATTAGGCAGCTAACCAATTGATTAAAGTAAGAGAAAGATTGTGGTCATGGTGTCAGGGAAATTCTCTCTGGCTCTTAATATTAAAAGTCAGAAAAATTTCTACATATGTTCACACATCAAGAATAATTCTTTAATACATGTACATGGAGAGAAACACAGAGCAGCGATGTCAGGTCTTCTCTGAAGGTCTGCTGCAGGATATTCTATACTCTGGACAAAGGGAGTGAGGAGATCAATAGGTGACTGTGAAGTGTTTGTGAAAATAGGAAGTTATGTAAATAGGACACAAAATAGATGAGGGATTATAAGTTTTATGATGGAGCTATCTTACTGTGTGACAGGGAACAGAGTGGGGGTCCTGAGGGCAAAAGCCAAATTACACTAAAAGCGAATGACAGAACAAAACATCAGTATCAGAGCTGAGGTGACACTGAGGTAAGAAGTTGATTGGCCCTTTCTGTGAAAGATTCTCTGCAGATGAGGATGTGAAGACATCTCCTTGTGCAAACTTTGATAAAACACACAATGTAACACACAGTAAGTACTACATGTATCATAAATTCTCACACAATGGCAACTAAAGTGTGATTATAATAGGGTTAAGGAATCTCCGTCTCAGATTCCTGGTTTCTCTGCAGCTACCCATCCACCCTGACCTTCATCCTGATCTTCTTCTAACAATGTAAAAACATCACACTACTTCCTATTTTAGCAAAAACCAAAACAACAACAGTGAATGCAATGGGAATAATTCAGTTTTGTAGTAAACACTGAGAATGTGTTTTAGGTGAATTGTAAACCCTAAATTGCTCTTAGGTATGAACATGCAGTGTGAATGAGTTTATCTGTTTGTGGTGTGTCATAGCCTAGCGACCTGTCGAGGGTGTATGCTACCTCTCTCCCAATGAATGCTGGGATAGGAAACATGCATTGTTCACAGAGATGCATTTTTTTTTTTTTTTTTTTTTTTGAAAGATGGTGTGAGTTTTACCTGAGAAACAGCCAAATAAGGGCTGAAGGAGACTCATTTCCCTGCCCATCATCTCCTCCTGTGTGATTGGCAGACTGCAAGCTGTTTGGGGAACGAGTGGTTTTGCTCTCTAAGACTGTGTTGCCTCAGGAGGGAGCCTCCTAGTGAGAGGTTAACACTTGCTAAACCTGCTGGGCCCTGTGGGAGGAAGCTCCTATAAAAAAGTAGTGACAAGAGAGAATGAGTGAGAAAAACACACACAC
This sequence comes from Lucifuga dentata, assembly GCA_014773175.1. NCBI lineage: Eukaryota > Metazoa > Chordata > Actinopteri > Ophidiiformes > Bythitidae > Lucifuga > Lucifuga dentata. The sequence continues at coordinate 5,228 of VXCM01001828.1, forward strand.
ACACACACACACACACATAATAGGAGCTAGACTGAGCTTTCCGGTGAGTGTCACATATACTGTGCAGCAACGAAGGACAAATTGAACTCCCCCAATCTGACACAATTAATTTAAAATTACACAAAATTAAAACACATTAAAATTACACAATTAAAACAACACAAACTGATGTAAATATATTTTTGACATCTCCTTTTATCCCTTTTATCTGTTGCTATCATTCAGAGAACTCTGATTTTGTGCATTTGAATGACTAGCACAAACCTAAAAGCATGCTTCACATTGAATAAAAATGTGGAGTCAGATGATCATCTTATTTGAGTATATTTAATGGAGAATCAGAAGACCAAAGGAAACACACATATATTGTAAGAGTGAACTTTTCTCTGACACTTCACTATACTTCTATAAATAAACCTAAAGTTGATACCAAGCAGTATACTGTTTTAGTCTATATTACTGTAATCACCGGCACTTTTATTGTTGTACACATATACAGTTTGAAACATGTAATTTAAGTTTTACTATGACACCTGCTGGTTGCAAAATATGTAAATTGTATAGCAACTAATTATTTTCCCCTTCTATTCACATTATATGTCATACCCACTGGTCAGCTAATTAATTCTATTGTTGCTGCTTCTAAACAGCCCTGGAGCTGTGAAATAGAATTCCTTTATTTGCAGACAATAAATGAAACTTACATTTGAAATGGATGGGGGGCAGTTTGTAGTGATTACATGCTTTCTGTTTAATTCAACCACAGGCAATGGGAAATGTTGCAGCAAACACAAAATTGCTCATAGTCACGTCTGCAGCAGAATCCCAGATGGGCTATACATGGTTATAGATAGCAAATCATTAGCATAAACACTACAGCTGATATCACCAGATTCTACTGTATTTTGCCACAATTTTTGAAACAAACAAGGAATAATTAAATTATTGAGTTATCTGACAATAATCATTTGTTGCTGACAGTTATCATTCCATGTTATCAAATATCTTAAACATTGTATGAGATAAACATTAATTCATGATTTTTGAATTACTTATTGCATTACATTACATATTACATTACATACATTACATATTCCTTATTGCATTATTGCATTATTATTACAATACGCAACTAGGTGCTCGTTGAGTTACAGCTGGTGGGATGATGTTTGCACCTTATGAACAGAGAGTGTGGACACTGCTAAACTGCACATAATAATGGCGAAATGCTTTGTGTGTAGCACAGTTGATTATCTATGAGTTATATCCTTATCCTAAAGGTGGTTACCAGTGTGAATGATGTGGTAGCTGTCCTTCCTGTTAGACTGACAGTTTCCACATAATGAGTGGGTTCACTGACCTTAGTGAGAGAGCTTTGTAAGTAGACTCGGGGGAATAGGGCAGGGCTAAGGTTCACAGCCCAGTGTCTATGCATGTGCATGCCAGCATTCATCTGTTTGTGTGTACTTGCATATATAATGCATGTTTCTGGACCCATATTAAATTGTATGTACTCTTTGTACACAAGGACAGGCTGTCTCATGTTTGTGATTGTATTGCCATGTCAGTAATAATTTATTGGATAGAATCTGTGCAGCTGGATGTATATATTGCACTTGTGTCCCTGGGGTTTTGTATAGCAAGGGTTACACAACAAGCTCTATTGATTGATCGATCCAGAAACATGCAATTAGTGAGCACACAACTACATGTTACTGTATATATGAATGAAAAAGGTACAATAGAGGCAAAATTTTAATTTGTTCTGTATCAGCATCATTATCATGTAGCAGGGTAATAGTTGCATTTTATATGTATATCTTTATGCTTAAATTGATCTACATTTATATTTCAATAAATTAGCCTTTATTTGACAAGCACAACCCACTAAATGTAGTGAAAAACAGATAACAAGCAAGGGATTGTGATAAAGTGAACTGAAAATGGAAAATATTGACAAGACTACCTGTAATTTAATCATTTGTAACATCTGAGGTTCCTCATCCAGGGCTTTGAGATGTCAAACCCACAGTCTTTCCCATCATTCTATCAACAAGCTGCTCAGCTCCCAAGAGATCAGGATAAATTGAAAACCAGTGAAGCATTTCTATGTTTCTTAGGTGGCAGAACAACCAACTAAGCTGAACCATTGCACCAAACCACCAACAGCCAATCTCAGAGACCTGATGATGATGCCCCCTCATATGCCTGTTGCCGTGGTAACAGCACAGTGAGAACCTCTAGCTCTCATGTCTCTGGTTATGGCTGTCCTTTTTCATTCCTAGATGGAGGGATTGATCACTGTTCTGCTCAAGTGTTGAAAGGGTTGGTGCTGGTGTAGAACTACTGAGAATGAGACTGCTTCTAAGTTCAGAAACCACGAGAGGAAAACCTGATTACACCATGAATTCTCACAGTGAGGAAATATGTTCCTGCCACAAGGAAAAAGCTATATGGATACATGTTGGGTTCAGCTAGTTCAAGTGTTTCAGCCTGTCTCTCCTTAACTGTTATCGCCACTACAATCCAGCAATACTGTGCATTTTTAAATGAGCATGTACCAGCCAGGCTCTGGTATGTCTCTAACTAGCTGTTTCACTAAGCACATCTTGGTGAAGAGCTGGGAAAACTGTGTGTGACTGAGGTGGAGTTGATTGAAAATTATCACCTCTCTGGCTGTTCTGTCTGCTGGCATAGTTCAGATTGCTTAGCAACACAGAAGTAAGCTAATTAAGAAATTATGTGTTTGGGGTATAGCTGTGAAACACAATGTTACCTTATAATAACAGTGTTAGTCACAAGGGCTTTAGAACTTGTTAAGATGCAAATAACCATGACGAAGAGCACAACTGTGTCTCTCCTAACAAGAAAAGATTAGCTGCCACAAGGCATGTCCTATTGCATGCAGCATCATACCAGAATTATTAAGGCATGCTAATAACATAATTTAACACTGTTTCTTTAAAGGTACAATCTGTAATCCAAATGAAAACAAAATTGGAAACACATAATGGAAACCTATTGTCACTCTTTAATTGATTCAGACTAAGAGTAGCCAACAAGTTCATGTTTTCTATGTTACTAAAGATTTGTTTGCATTACTAATATATGTAAAAACAATAATAAGATCTAGATTTTCTGGTCTTGATCAGTTAACAAACATGAACTTTTCAAGCAACTTTATTTAGAGGAGAGTAGATAGCGATTAGGGAAGTATTTTACATGTACTTTATGGAAGCATTTGTACTGTTGTTTGAGTTAAGATGCGTGCCTCCAGTAATTCCTTCTAGTGCCTCTATACTGCTGCTTCTTGGACCAGATACTAGGTCTTGGATTCAATTAAGTTCTGTTCATGCTTCACTGACTTTTGTCTCATTGTCATTCCACAACAAAGAATTAAAGAAAGAAACATAGAATTCTGTGTGTTCAGTGTGTAGACATACATTAGCGTCTTTTGTGACCATTGGCAATATCGAAACTAGGGCTGTCATGATATCAGATTTTCACTCAACCATTATCGAGGCCAAAATAATTCACGATAACAATATCTATAGAAAATTTGAAAAAGAAAAAATAATAATGCTATCAGTCAAATTCATCTTTAACTTTGTTTATTGTATGTTTTGTCTCTTTTTTTTTGGCAAATGAATCACACTCAAAATACAAGTGTAGGGAGGTAGAGAGAGTCTGTAACCATAAACTGTACAAAAGCTACAAAAAGAGCAATTCCACTTAATGGATAGTGTAAAAGCACCAGTTGAACTGATAAAAGATCCACAAATCTAACAAATAACCAGAGAGAGAAAATTCTGTCAAGTCCAATGCTATGATAACTTAGCTTTAACAACACAGCTAAGACCTTAACGTAACATTTCCCGTTTCAGGGCTAGCAAACTAACTGCTACTTCCTCTCTCTACAATGGCAAAATCTGCAGAATGATGGAGGCAAAGGTGGGTGAACAGGTTGGTGGTATTGCCCCCTTTTGCGATTGCTATCAATCAGCATTTCCTGCAGACTGAGGTGTCTACAGTCTGTCTTTTTATGGAATCCAAACTCCCACACTGGTGAGCTAACATTTTTTGGGTTAGGGTAGAGTATCTCACTCTCGTCTGTCATCTTGTCCGAATGATTTTGCATGGCAGTAGTAGCCACATACTGTGGTAGTAGCTAGCTAGCTAGCTAGTTATTGCATAATGGCGTCACATGTGTGTGTGTGTGGGGGGGGGGGNGGGGGGCGTTGGGGGATGGAGACAAAGCAGGGAGGGATTAACAGAAAGAAACAGAAATGATTTAAGAGGCACTAGATTATTTACACGATATTATCATATTTGTATTATTAACATCAATATTTCGTTTTTAAATATCACGGTTATTGTCAGTACTCGGTATATCTCAACACCCCTAATCCAAATATTCATATTTGTGTTATTGTGTCATTGAGTAGACATGGTATGGCTCAAGTATTGATGTATCATGGACCTGCACTGTTCTGATATGTACTGTTGTAGAACAGATTCTGTGTGGAATCATATGTCTGTGAGTCAGATATACAAAGCTTGTCTACAACACCCAGTCTTTTTACAAAGATCTATGCACATGCATACACACACTTCCCACTTCCTGTGCTAGTTTCAAATGGTAACAGTCCATTAAATATCAGCCAGCAACCAATCTATAAAACAAAGTCTTGAAGTCTTGGCTAAAGGGAATAACATCAGTCCCACTTCAGAAGAAATAAACAGAATTTGAAGAAGCAAGAGAGAGAGAAAGAGAGATATGATGTGAGGAAATATTAATAGAAGCCATTAGACGCTCTGGTTGTGCTTTGGGAGCCATTAGCTTGTGTAAACAGGTCATTCCTCCAATGAGCTCTCTGATACTAATACTCACTGATACTCTCTGATAGTCAATAGTCTGATAATCTGTTTGCTCCTCCTGCACTGACTGAGCTCCAACTGGTGGCAGCAACAAGTCAGTGCTGCTATACAGTAAATGAGCCTGTAAACTCTCTCATTTGATTTTTGTACTATCAATTAAACTGGTGGATCTCCAGGTCAGTCATTAGCTTATGTTCATGCTACACTTTGGAACTGTCTCCCACCAAGCTTGAGCTCAGTGGACTCAATGTCTTTTAAAAAGTAGCTTAAGACTCATCTTTTTAAACTTGCTTTTGGGTAGCTTGTTTCTGTAGCTTGTATAGTTTATTTATTTGTATATTTATTGGGTAGCGTGCTGTTTTCATTTGTATGTATTTTATAGTTTTATAGTTGTAATTTATTGTGAAGTACTTTGTGACCTTTGCTCTTGAAAGGTGCTACACAAATAAACTTTACTTACTTACTTACTGCTTAGAACCTCTTGCAGAAATAGTGTTTTGACTGTAGCCATCTCCTGGTGATGCTGTGTAAGGAAAAAGCTCCCCTGGCGCTGTAACCAAGGGCTGCATCACAGACTTGGTATTCTATCTGCTGTGGTGCTATTGTAGCAGATTTTCTAGGTGTGTGATGCTACCAGCTGCAATAACAGTGATGTAATCTAAAATTAGCTGTCAGGAGGAGTGCTTTTATCTTTCTGTTTCACACAAATCACCACAGGACAAAAGAATAGTTGATGGAGGCTTTTTGGATGCCATGGGGGATTAAAAAAGACTGAAAGAGAGAGAGTGATACAGCTAGAGGTGATACAGAGAACCTGAGAACAGGGTATTTGAAGTGCTCAAGTCTGCCAACGTGAGTTTTATGTAAGGAAAAAAGGGTTTTGTCAGTCTTGAGGTCTCAAAGGATGTGTGGAGGCTTGGCATTATTGAATGCTGTAAGAACTGCCAGAGGGTTTCCAGAGCTCAATAAATTAACCTACAATCAACCTTATACCTTCACTACATCTTTTAATATCCATAGTTATGAGCACCCACAAAATCTTTATCTCAGTCAAAAAGGTCAGGTTTTGTTTCTGATGGTGTGAATCATATCTCTAAACATTTACAGATTTCCATGAAATTTGGTAGACAGATGGCCTTAGGCTATGGTGTAACTGATTTAGGTTTGAGTCTGATCAGGGATTAGAGCAATTATTTTCACATTTAAACATTTAACCTTTTTAGCTTAACTAAATTATTACAGCAAGCTATCAAACCAAAACAGATGAAGAGTTGATTTGGAAACCTAACGGCAACTTTGTAGGATGAAGAAAATAATTAAGTGTAAAATGTAAAATAATGTAATTACTATCTGTTGGTACAGGGATATATCCAGTGTTTATGGTTTCTGGTCTTGTAATGGCTTCTATGTACCTGGTTTTCTGTTCTATTGTTCAGCTGACAACAGTAAGAAAAAAGAAGCTGAGAGCAGATGAATGTGTGATGCTGGTTTTCTGTGGTTCTAATTTACTGTGTCCTGGGTCAATCTGGATGGTGTGAAGGAAGTAACAGATCTATGAGCAGTGACAGAGCAAGTTCAAGCTCTCTCTGTGTAGCCACAGAAACATTTATATACACATATGGATGCACACAAACATCGCCATTGAGGAGCACCAACATTTGTTGCAAGTGCTGTCAGGGTTTATAGAAAAAGCTCTCAAGAAAATGGTCTGCAAAGAAATATGAAAAGAAAAAACTGATGTTACACTTACTACTAAGATCATATTTTAATGAACAATCTGCCATGCTATGATACGTGGCTTATTAGATCCAAGGATCAGCTTGCAGTTTTTAATCACCATATAGTACAAACCCCCATATGTTTCATTAAAATGTGGTTTGAGATGAGCTCCATATTCCATAAATCTACATATTATTTTTCAACTGTAGTACCTTAAATGAGATGCTTTACATTATTAAAAAGAAGTTCATATATTAAGTAGTACTAACAGTGACACCAAACTTCCCCTGAGAGTTTTTCTTTGTGAGTTTATTATGGCAGCATAGAAACTGCTGGTTTGGTTTGACATCCATTATGTCACTACTGATTAAAGGTCCCATGTCAAATATCTTTTTCCTTGCCCATGCATATATACTACAGTCATCCTTCAGCCTATCAAACCTGAGAATTTGGAAAGCCAAAACCTCTGCGTTGTTTCCATAGCCCACATTTTAGGTAAGCATGTGTTTCTACAAGCCGTTTTGATTTTGGTCTTTTTGTTACATAACAAAAAGACATATTTGCCTAACGCTCAGCTCCAAGGCAGACAACCACTCCACTCCTCTCTGCTCTCAGTGCCTGTAGCCGCCATTGTTGTAGTTTGCTAATACAGACTTGGAGATGTCGAAGGTTCGACCGAAACACGCCAAGTGTTGTGTTGTTGGCTGCAGAAGCCAACATAAATGTCTATATTCCCTGCCAGCATCGGAGGCTAAAAAGAAACAGTGGTTAGATTTTATTNCCAACATAAATGTCTATATTCCCTGCCAGCATCGGAGGCTAAAAAGAAACAGTGGTTAGATTTTATTTATGATGACAGCGTTCTGGCTGCAGTGGCTGCTAGTCGTTTGTCTGTGCTAACCACTTCACCAACAACACTGGCTTAGCCTCGAAACTGACCCTTAAAGATGGATCCATACCAACTGTATGTGACCCAACAACAGCAAATGTGCAATCGGTAAGTGTTGCTACTTTGTGATGATATTTACAGTTTATTCCAAGTAAGGTGCAGTCAGCTTGGCCTGGTAACATGTCGCTAACGCTTTTTGCTAATGTCTGTGCTATTAGCTTGTTAGCTCGTTGTTTTGTTTGATTTTTATGTAGTCTATGGAACGTTGTTGATAAATCAGTTGCCTTGTGTGGAGAGAAAGAGCATCGGATATGGTATTTTATGGTACTTAACATGTTTACCCGCGCAGAGCGTATGTCTGCGTGACATACGCTCTGCGCGGCGGCGGCACGGAGGTGTCCGGGACTTATATTTCATTGTATTGTAGGTAATAAAATGTAATATCCTACATATTCACGAATATGTAGGATATTACTAATTAGACATTAATGTAATCTTATGTTGTAACGGCTGCTGTATGAACTATTCGTTTACTGTTTATTTGTATTGTCCGGCTTGTTTCTGTTCTGACAGCTGCTGCCGCTGTATGTTGGAGACACTTTCTGTTTTGTAGCGTCTGTTGTCCGAAGTATTGATTCCACATTTAGTATTTTAATTATTTGTTTTAGTCTTTTATTTGACGAACACAGGCACTGAAACTTGAAAATGAACTAAATGGGTTACTTCTTTTTTTTTTTTTTTTTTTTTNATAATGGCAGTGAAAATACCGTAGTATTTACTGAGTCTGTGGTGGTGGGTCTGATTCGCGATCAAATATGTACGGTCTCACTACATGGGATCCTGCAAGGGTTCTCCTGAAATACCTGCCATGTTGGTTTACTTGTTTTCTGTATATTCATGGTTTGTACCTTCCTCCGGAACCGAGCGATCAGGCAGCCAATCAGCGTCTCATTAACATAGCATCCCCGCCCACTCAAAACAGCTCATAGTGACAGGCAGAAACTGGGAGGAAGAAGAGGTCTCTCAGAGCCTGGATGTGTTTTTTTTTTTGGTTTNAAAAAAAAAAAAAAAAAAAAAGCATGACATGGGACCTTTAAAATAAGGAGAATCAATGAAAAATTTGTGAACTACTGTATCCCTTTATGGTAATTTAAGAGTTGTAAGGCACTCACTACTGTTAGAATGGCTGTGTTGTCATGGTAACAAAAAGGCCCTAAAGCAGAGTTTTAACACCACAAGGCATTTTCAATCAGTTTGCCATTCATGTCTGGTGCAGCGTTGGAGTATACATGGCAATTCACCATTTCTTCACATTCTTTATATACTGTATTAATACTCAATAACAGCCTGAACATGCACTGTCATCAACTCTCATATCCAGTATATTCATTTAAAATGCTGGGATAAACATACCATAATTAATCGCCCACAACAAAAATTCATGAGTACCTTTTCATTCAGATCATTAGAATGGGCATTAATTTACAAGAAATAATTTAAATGGTTTACTTTAGATTTTCACAAATGTGAATGGGCGCTTTTTTTGTTTAGTTTTTTACAACATTTCAAAGTATGGCACCACGTGTGTGTCTACATACTTATGGGTCACTATGAGGGACAATATTTGCATATCTAGTAAATCCCATAGCTGAAAATCTACCACACAACCACCACCACCACCTCAGGCTGGTACATTCTTGTACCGAGTGAAAAAAAAATTCCACCTACATTTAGGCAAAAGGACTGTTTTGAAATAGAAGAGTTTATCCTAAATCTTTATCTTGTTGAGATTTTAGCTCATAAAGACTGAGATGAAATGAGACAAAACTATCAGACTGAATGGAGGAAGCACAGAGAGCAGCAGGAGAAGCATAATTTGGGATTATAACACCTAAACTATTTAATGTGGAGATAATAATCTTACATTTTTCTATGCTCTGTTTTTCATTTGTGTTGTCATCTGCTCAAGCCTTTAATTTAACAGTGGCAATCAGGCTGCACAGAAGCCTCCGGAGCAAGGCCAGCGAGGCTTGCTGTGGAATGTCAGTCAATTTCAGATTAGTGAAACCCTGTGAAATGCGTTTCCCCAGCAACGGGCAGATAACATGACAGCGAAATCATCTTGTGTTATCACTGTAAAAGGGTTTTCCTAGTCTTTGCCAGTGCTGGAAAGGAGTGACATTAAATGAAAGAGAAAAAATGAAAAGGGCAATAAGCAGAATAGCCATTTTAGCTTGAAAATTAAACATGAATAATATGAAACTTGATAATGGCTCATACCATCAGTGAGGAATTTGCAGTTCAGGGCTTAATGCACACCAGACTAACTGCTCTTGAAATTCCCCGTTTAAGCTTTCACATTGATGTATTCTCATAGCTAACGCATGCTAATTTTAGGGATTATTTTTATGTTCAATTGAATGAGGGCAGATAATGTATATTCAAACAGCCTGATGCCACAGGTTTTGTGCTCAGTTCCATTTTTGATTTTATGTAGTGTTTTTTCTGACAGAATTCTATAATTTTTCCTCAGCAGAACAAAGCTGAAATTGTTCTCCGTGGCGAGACATTACACTACTGTCTACTGGTGAAAGTTTTAGTATGTAAACCTCATTCTTAGCGAGACAAAACTTAATACCTGTAGGAGGAAACGGGAACACATGCATTTGAGCACAAGGACTTCTACTCAGAAAGGCCTCAGCTCTGCCTGACAATCTGTAATTTTTTGTTTTACCTTAAACATCCTGAATATGCACTATAATGCTAACTGACATTTTACCATTTCCTCCTGTTTTAAGTCTTAAGTTATAAACTCAAACTATAGATTATGTCTTTGGTCTAAATTTATGGAAAATAGACATTGTTATTGATTTTCCCTCTGAGCTTTGGTAGGTTATAAAATCCTATATTTCCTTCGTCTCTGCATGCTGAGGAATTGCATGTGAGGCCAATAAAGAGGAATGCCTTATTTTCTGTTGTATTTATTTCCGCCTCTCTTTTGTATCTTTTGTCAATGAATAGGCTGAGCCTGTCCCACTCAAAAAGACTCTGAGGCAAATCAAATGAAGGTGTGTAACTACTGTACATCACCTATTGTTTTGTGTATAACACCCTATAGCTTCCAGCAGGAAGTGTTTATTCTTGTGTCTCAGTCTTTACCAAAACTAAAAATGTTTGCTGCCTAATAAAAGAACAGAATAATACTCCTCTTTATGTAAACTAACCTCACTCAGTTGAGGTTGTTCACAATACTTCTAATGGAGACAAATGATTCCAAAAGCTGCTCAATCAAACAAGAAAAAAATAGTCTGTCACATTATGAGACAGATGGAATACTGAATATGACATGCTCACAAAATCTGCTTTGATATATAGACTAATTCATACAAAGATGCTATTAAAAGGTGCAGAAAGAGTTCAGACATATTTATTGAGTCTCGTTACAATGTGTATTACTATGTAGATTAGAAAATGTAAACTGAAGATGGGGGAGGTGGAGCAATCATATGTATCATTATAAAGAACTTAAATCTCTATGATGACATAAGGTGAGATTGCTTAATAATGCGGGTAAGCCAGCAGCCACATCCCCCACTTTTAAGAAGCGCAGGCAATACAAACCCCATAACCAAATATATTTAGTTTGAACAAATTTTATTGTAGTTAAATGAAGGGTTAGAGAGTAAAATTAAAGTGACAGATAGATCCAATTATAATACAATACAAGCTTGTATTTCTGAGAAAAGATGTACAGGAAAAACAAAATGGCAAATATGAAAGCATGACAATAACACTTAGCACAGTCACAGGAAAGCATTATGACTCGTCAGAATCATCAGAGGCATGAGCAATAATCTTTTGGTTCAAGGTGTTTCTTTTTCATTTCGTCATAAGAGCACTGTAGATAATAGCTGCTGCTGCTGTTTCTTCACCCCTTTCACTGGCATCTCTCAAGGCTAATTTTTGCTTTTGTCAAACTGTGTTGCTGTAGAAAAGACAGAAAATCTTACCCAAAAAACATCGCACAAAATTTCTTCTGCAATACCGAAACGCAGAGCTTACATGTGTATAAGTGATTAAACTATATTAAGTACACAGCATGCATTAATCACTGCATGTGCATATGATGAAGTTTTTGGCACAAAAATAAAGGCAGCTGACTTTGTTTTAGAGTGCACTCAGAGTGCACTGCCACGGCCGAACAAACCTTGACAAAATGTGTCTAATAATATACTGGCCAAAAGAGAAAGAAATTATAATAAAAATATAATTTTCTGGATCTATCATTGTAACTATTAAAGATACAGATAAATGCTCATGCTACTGATTTAGCATCATGTCACCTACACATTTATGGTTGTTTCTGGCCCTATTTATGACTTTACATCAGTTCCATTATTGAGCCTTCTGCTCTGTCCAAGCATATATTTAAATCCACCATATCTGAATTCTTATCTTACTTTTGTAAAAATTAGTTTTTAACTTTCTGAGTAATCCTACTAACAGACATGGGATGAAACATACTGTGACCTCCTTGGAGGAGGTAATTACCATCAAGCCTGTTTCTTTTTCTGTTTTTTCTTTCTTTTTCACCTGTCTGTATATATAGTCCTATTGTACACAAGAGTGGCACACACCATTGAGTACACACAATTTAATCTTGCAACAGACAAATCACATGCATGTGCATATGTGAGCATGTGTGTGCATGAGCCACCACCAGTCTTCTGTAGGCGTTCACTAACATGTTTATTTAAAGTGGGATCCAAAGTCTGAGACCACATTGAAAATCCGTGATGTTTTCCACGTAAACGTGGAAATAATCAGAAAGTCTGACATCATACTTTGTTCTTTGGAACATTGTCATATCAGGTTGGGATAACGTGGCTCATCAGGTTTTGCACAAACATGTGGAGTCCATGCCAGCTGGAGTGCATGCTGTCAATAAAGCAAAAGGGGGGCGTACCAAATATAATATATTCTGAAATTCATGTACATTTTTCAAAGATTCAACTTTTCACTGAAATTGTGAAGATGATATAATTTGGAATGAAAGATCTTGTATTACATTCAAAAGGATTGCAAAATAGAAGCATTTTCACAGTGGTCTCAGACTTTTGGACCCCACTGTATATCTATAAGTTTAAGTCGCTTTCTAGAAGTTTAAGTGCACTCTCTCTCTCTTTCTCTCTCTCCCTCATCATGTGCTTGTATGCTGTCATACATTTATGTTGAAGTTTGATATCCTCGAATGCTTTGCCTCTGTATGTACTGTACTGTGCACTTGTTTTAAAACCGTTGTTCACCCTGCCTAGCTCCAAATGTTCCAGCCCCTTCATGGATCTTGAACTCCACATCCACTCACAGTTTTTGAGTCCTGTACTGATACACAAACTCAAAATACACCAGAGACCTACCAAAATAGTAGTATGCAGTTGTTCTATACAGCCTTTTCACAGAATGTTCTGGACTGCCTTTTTTCCTGCATCTTGGCTAAAGATAACAGCTGTTATGTGCGGAACAATAGGTCTATATGAGAAACACATAAACAAAAGTAATATAATTTGTCTTGATACAAAATATTATTAATACCCTATGTCAGAGTGCCAGAATGATATGATTTTTCACTGTTTACTTGTTGTTCCACCGTACAGAATGTGTACATTTTGCTTATCATTGGCCATGTATGAGTGACAACTACACATATTCTTGTGTAAAGCTTATGTAAGGTTATGCATGCATGCACACATGCACGCACACGCACACAAGGAACGAAATACCCAAGTTTCAGTTTAACATTAGTTCCTCTATCCTCAAGTGCTGCTGGCTGGTATAATACAAATCTTAAAGGAGCGAGGAGAGCTGCAATAGATTGATCATGTATGACATGACCTCAGTGCCAGATTCAGAGGAGATAATAGCACTGCCAACTACACTGTTTGTGTGCCACCTGCAGGAATTGTGCAACAATATATAAGCTATGTAAGCTAAAGCTGAATTTTCTGAAGAAATGTTTTAGCATGAAATTTATGGCAGTGTTGTTTAGAAATTGATAAACCTGATCAAACTCATATGGACTTAAAGATTGGAAGCAATTCCTTTGTCATGGTCATTGAGCTGCTTGCAGGTTTATTTATTTATAGGAGGTGTGTGTGCCCTGCTTCACTCAGCCATTGGTTTGTGCACACAGGTGTTCACTTAGGATGAAAATTGATAAAGGAAATATATCTCACAGATTTATTTACAGACCTGCTATGTGGTCTTCAACTGATTAATCAATACTTGTGACTTGAAGGCTATAGGGTTTGATCAAGATGTAAAATCTGAGATTGCTTTTAGATAGCAAATTGGAGACCTCTGATGAGATGCAATATTGGAGATTTCATGGATACTACAAGAGCTCTCGTGTATTGTTTTGTCTCAGGTGCTGCAGTAAGCTGCATGTATTTTGAGTTACACACACACACAAAGAAGATCAGTGTATCAAGAAGGTGAAGGTTCAGTTGAGTGATTGATACCATCATGGTAAATGATAGAGTACATATGTAGTTAGATAGTACGTAAAGCCTTAAACAGTAAAATTAAGGCTCATTGTTTTCACAAGAATACTCTATTTATTTTTATTTTTTTACTTTTAAAAGCAACAAATCATTTTAAACAATTACCACTTGATATTATTGCCCTATACAGCTGTATTTCCAGAACAGACATTTTTCACCAAACATTAAACATCATCTTGTGGTGAGAGCTGGCTTCAGAAAATGAAATTAAAATTTGAGAGAAATTGCAAACTAGCTGCTAATTAAGAAGGCAGTGTTTGTCCTGCACATGATTGTTTTATAATTTGATTTCCAATTTCTATCATAATGTCACACAGACTTTGCAGGTTCTCTTGCATAACCACATAAGTGGAGAATCTTGCCTAGTTCCAGCTTGAGTTTGAAGTACAGAACTGGTCTAGGGTTGCCTAACCAAGTGTACACAGAACTCACCTGGATGGCTTCAATTCTTTTGCCAGACACCATACAGTTCTCTTCTTTACCAATGCAAACTTGTCACATAGCATTACTGTTTCAACTGTTTAACTACAACCATAATAATTCACTCTAAATCTTTCCATTGCCTGTGACTGTGTAGGTTTCCCCATTTGTGGTTGTGTTGGCATGGAAACAGGAATGGTATTGTGATGTGTGTATTGAATTTTTCACCTCTGTCCCTTGTGTTTCACACTGAGGAAAGCATGACATCATCCCATCCCCCACATATTTCCCATAGATGGGGGAAAAGATCTTCTCAAGATGCAATCAGAATGTGCACTCACCACTCTCCACCCTTTATGTTCCTTTAACCCCTCTCAGTAGAGCCATAGAAGACCACTTAAGGGGCTTCAGTTTCTCTGTGTAGAAGCCATTGCTGCAAAATGATTTTGATGTTGCATCTGATAACAATTTTCAGTTCTGCATTGTGGTTTTGTAAGCACGATTAGGATGAGTTTCAGACATTGTGCAAGTATTATTTGCATGGCAAATCACCAGACAAAAGGTGCTAATATGCCTCTGAGATTTAGAATTAATCTTTCATTCATTAGCATCTAGGGCAGCATTTTAGATCTAGAGTGCCCTCTTGTGGTTATGACAGGTGTTGTGTGGAGAGAGAGATGAATACCAGTTTCTCTGTGAAATGCAAATATCTTAATCTCTTTATCTCCATCTAGTGGCAGAAAATGTGTAAACGAAAATTAGTCCACATTTCACCTTTATCCCCTGAATAAAAGCACATATTCAGGTGACAAGTTGTCACATTTACTTTTATTGTAAAGGTGATATTCCAAAATATTAATATGTTAAAAGAACAGAGTTAAAGAGTAGGAGGAGAAGACATCTAGAAAACACCTACACAAGACTTTGGTAAGAATTGTGGGAGACATTCTTATCAAAAAATCCACAGAAAAAAAAATCTTCCAATAATGCTCAAAATCATATAGATTTCTATCGTGGTGCATCTACATATACAACAATATAGCCAGGTAAAAAGTCAACTGGGTTTTTTGTGTCCTAGAAACAATGGAAAAATTGAAGGCATATGTGTAGAACACTGGAATGGCTGGGCACCTGTGCTTTAGATTCTGAAATATAATGTACTACTGAAGGATACCACAAGATATAACAGTTCTGTATCTCCTTAAATCAATTCATATTTTATAATTTTAATTTTCGAGATATTATATAACCACAACAACTTTACAATAATCTTGCAGGAGTCATATGTATATCAGAGCTAGTTTGAAAGCACAGAAGAATCATCCTGGTTTAAATCCAGAGCTTTCAGAAGAGGTCTTTAACTTCTTATTTAATGACAAATGACCTAATAGTGAAGTCTGAGCTATGTAAATCTCAGAAGTCTATACATTTCCCCTTAGATGCTAACAGATGTCTGGATTTAACCAACACTGATTCAAGTATGTGCCATTTCAGCCCTAAACAGAGTGCATTGGATCATTATGCGACAGTTCCATGCCGTGTACTGTTCCCTGCCCCACTCTCGTCCCACACTCTCTCTCTCTCTCTCTCTCTTCAACACCCCTACTCCTTTCTAGCAGGGGTGCACATTACATGCTCTGATCTCCTTCCTGTCCTTGCAGCTGGACAGCTGAGTAGTCTTAAACCTCTGCTTAACTGTCATGAGCCGTTCTTGAATGCCGCCTCCACACAGCTTGGTACATTCTGTCCAACTTGACCATGGCCTCATTTTACACCCTAAAGATGGAAGTCAAAGAGAAGTGAACAAACTGTCAGAATAAAGTGTACTCTGAGTAGTCTTGTTCTTTTTGTAATGAGGGAAAATACAAACCTGGATGCTCAGCAGCGATCTCTCCCTTGCCCACTTTGCTCCTCCTCTTTTCACGCTGCTCTTTGCGTCGTTTCTTCTCTTCACTGTTAGCTTGGCCACGGTTACACTTCCTGATCTTACACTTCTTCCTCTGGATGGTTTCAGGGCAGGGGTCTCCACCAAACTGAGGCTCCAGCTTCACCATGCGTGTCCGGATCGTATGCCCCTTCCCACAGGATTTATTACACTCTGACCACTCACTCCACTCTGACATGACACAGTCTATTGCTGCAAAGACAGAATTTGACAGAAAGGGATTCTGTTGACAAAGTTGTGGCAGAGTTTGAAGTTGACACAATGATGGCGTAAGATGAATTAGATGTAATAAATGAGACAGATGACACAAACTTGAATAATCTACACACTGTGCACACTTCTAATATATTGAAATATTTCTAGTATATCTCAAATTTAAAGAGAATTCAGTGTCATAATATACTGAATACTTAACTGTGATTGGTCAGACATCACACTTTTTTCCCCGGATAATAATCGCAGGGCTCCGAGTCCTCATCATGTTCTAAATTAATGCAATTAAGTATGTTATGCATAGGTACTGTATATAAAAGTGTATCCAAAGTCTATAATTCCTATAAATGAATTGAAAAGCTATTAATTTGCTTTTTTAAGCACAGATATAGTTTATTTCCATTTACTGAGGTCTTGGCTCCCTTTCTAAAAAACTACACCAGACTTTTTGTTAATGAGTCATTCCTCAAGTTAGATCTCTTAATTTCCTGTAAACACTTCATGTCTGCCAAGTAATATACTGCACTTGACAAGAATTCAAATTTTTAGCTAAAGTGTGAAAAAGGCTAATGAAGTCATTTGTTACCTCTCATATAATCCAGCAAGTGACAAATTACTGCAAATTTTGATTAAGTACATAGGCCATGGGCTGTTGACTTCTCTTCTCTGTACTGTGAAACAATTTCCATCATGATGATACCAAGTTGCACCACAAAAACAACATGATTATTTATCATTAGCTGTATTTGATCTCATGTCTATGGATGTGTGTGTATATGCAGGTGTCCATGACTTACGACACTCAGGTAGCATGCACTTCTCCACCTGATCCAGCTCTTCTGTACACTCTCCAAGCTCCACAGGGGACTTAAGCATGCGCTGACGTGTCCGTAAACCCTTCCCACATGTCACACTGCAGTCACTCCAGTCAGACCATGGAGTCAGCATGCAGGGAATTGTGTCTATCAACAATACGAGTCACTCAGTTAAAACACTTTCAGTGTTTAGGGGCATATTTTGATATGAAAGCATGTGTGTGCAGATTTTTGCTATACTACCATCATAAAAATAACTTTCTTGTCAAAGCTTTATACATAAAGCTGGTAAGATTAGCTCTACATTAAGGCTGTGAGACCTTTTCACCTGATTTTAAGTGTTGGACAAGGCAAGATTATTGTGGTCCTGATAACTCTGTTACTTACGACATTCTGGCATCATGCACTTCTCAACCTCAAGCACTTCTGCCCCACAAATTGAACCATCTGTGGGAGGCATCTTCACTATGCGCTCTCTTCTTTTCATGCCAAGGCCGCATGTAGCACTGCAGATATCCCATTCACCCCACTCTGTAACCAGGCAACTGCTGGGGGCTGAGGCCAAGAGGGGAAGACAGGATCAAGATAATAGATATATTGAGATACACTTTGGCAGGCCATGAGTTAATGGAAAAGTGTGACAGAAAGAAAGGAAAATGAAAACTCACAGCATTCCTCATTCACCACACAGTCTTCAGTCTCCTCTGATGGCAAAGTGCAGACTGAGCCATCATCAGGAAATTGCTTAACGTAGCGCTCTCGAGAACGTGTGCCCATACCACAGGACACACTACACGGAGACCAGGTGATCCACTCAGACATCATACAGGTGGATGCATCTAAGGAGTCAGAAGACAGAGGTGGATGTCAGTGAGCCCTAGGAGATAGTAAGTGATGCTGTCAACTGAGAAACTATTTTAGTGTTTGGTTGAATTTTAGTTCCATGTTAGCGTTGACAGCATTGTATTTAACCAAGTAAGAAGGCCAGCAGTATCTGGACACATACATTTGAGCAGGAAAGCAAGAGATTAAGTGTCACAGATGCATGGCTTACATGAATGTCTTGATAATTTAAATTCTTCAAGGTCACTGATTCACCGATAGCTGATCCCACTTTTAAAGAGAGAAGTACCCTAGCAGTGAATACAGACTTCTCTCATGCCTCTGTAAGAAGTGTAAAACTAAGTGGCTCAGCCAGTAAGAATGATGTTAATCAGGAAAGTATTCATAGTGGCAAAAGCTCACTCACTCAATGATCTGAGCATTACAAAGTTAGTCTACCCCCACCCCCACCCAAAAAAAAAAAAAAAANAAAAAAAAAAAAAAAAGAAATCTTAACATGGGTCCTCAGAGTAATTCCCTGACATTGTTGTGAACACTCTGCAGCCACCAGCTTTTTATCGCCAAGCATAAATAATTATGGCGACAACTTGAAAGTTGAAGTAAACACACAGCTTCTCTGGAATTACTGATACTGTCATGACAGCTCAGATTCCAATTGTCTGAACACTCTCACTCGCTAATTGAAATTGTTGGGAGGTGCTGATCCCCAAATCTACAAACAAAGCAAAACTATCAAGTGAGTACCAAAACTAAAACTCCCATTGGTCCAACTGCTGGTCTTTAGAGGCTACAAAGTTTCTTACAGCCATATTACGACATAAAAATGTTGGATGATATGAAGAACAAACTACTTCTTTTTAATTACTTAGAGCCTTAAAAGTGTAAAGTTTGTCCAGAGGGCTGAGCAAGAGGGAAGGCTAGTGTGTCATTGGGTGTGTTCCAAGTTCTTATTTGATTGCTCCTCGATCCTCACATGACCCAGAAACCAACCTGCATCTTTAAGAACGTTCCAAAGCATTTATTTCTGTTCTGGGGATGGAGGAGCGAGGATGGAGGAGGCTCTCCAGAGGAGACGTGAGCGAGGAAACCCGAGAGGCTCCTACGTGGAAGTCTGTTACCTAACAGTCAACGCCCCTTTACTGGAAGTCTGTTTCTGATTGGACAGATCTGCTACAGCTGATCTAATACACCAACACGCATCTTAATATAACCGCATGAGTTTCATCAAACATGCAAATAGAAAAATAACATTAACATCTCAAGTGTAAAAATTACTCCGATTATGTTTAATTTTGTCTGCTAATCAGCTGTTTAAAATGACTGGATGTGTATTCAGTGCAGCTCTGAATGATAAAGAAATATAAAATAATAAAACAACTCTTTTATCGTCACAACCAGCTGTATTGATCTGTTCTAACAAAATCCACTGATATGTTTAATAAAATATGGAGATGTTCACTAACACTGATAAACATTTATATTTTAACTCTCTGAGCAGTGAAACACACTTAAAAATGTGATGATGTGTAGATTATAAAGTCAGATTGTTCTGCATATGGATGTTTGTCAAACTGTTCATGTTAATTCTTACAGTAATATTCAGAGAATATTTCATTATTTTATTATCTTGTAGAAACTAGAACACAGCAGCTCCAAGCGCTCTGAGAGCTGATCAGCTTGTGACAAGTCACGTTGCCTCAGATGATGCTTGAGGAGTGAGGATGTTTAATTTCTCTTAAACCGTTGTACCTCAGCTCTTCTGTCCTTGCATTTTTTTTCCTTGCATCTTTTCCTTGCATCTTCAGTGGGCGGGACTAAGACGCAAGGAAAAGACGCAAGTGAGGAACATGGAAACGAAATAAGAACTTGGAATGCACCCATTCAAATCAAAAAGGTTTATACACTTGGGAGCATTAAGGAGATTAATTTAATATGGTGGCCATTAATATCCACAGTACATTTCATGGGATTCTTGCCCTTAGATATCAAGGTACCATATCATGAACATGTGGATCAAGGGAAAAGTTTGACCTAATGGTGGCACTAGACAAAATATCAGGGTGTTATTAGCCTTCATCCTCTGGGAACCACAAATATCCATACTAACTTTCATGGCAAAATGTCTGCTCTGACTAAAGTGTTGAAGGGAAAGAATGACTGACTTACCATCTTGTAAAATGTAATCAGCTTATTCAGTTTAAACTGACTTATTATAAAATTTAAAAGCCTATTTTATAAACAATGTGCTCTCCTTAAACTCCCTTTTGCTACAAATTAGTTGCTGTTGTATATAGGTGTCTTGGATATTTTACATGGTCCTGCACCAATAAAAACTGGCTTAAACCTGCCCTGATATCTCAGGTTCTCAAAACATTAATGGAACCAATAACCCTAAATTTTGTTATAAGGAAGATAAAAAAACAAAACATCTTAAAGGATACTGAATCATCAGAAAACTAGCATTAACCTGAATGAGTGTTGGGCCTCAGGACTGGAAAGAAGCTAATCTCTTCTCTGTTATAAATCCTTTTCTTTCCTATCCATATCAGTAGTCTTGAGTCTTTCAGTAGATACTTACCCTCATCACTGCAACCAGGCCCCATACAGGGCTCAAAATCCTGGGTGTGTGGGCAGGGCACACTAAGGTCCAGCTGGGCCTTCAGCATCCTCTGCCTCATCCGTTTGCCCTTTTCACAAGTGGCTGAGCTGCAGGCAGACCATGGAGACCAGTTTGAGTAGATGCATGTCTCAGGGGTATCATCTGCAGGGCGGGAAAGTAAATATAGATACTGTAATATCTCAGCTGTTATCTATTTACCATGATTTAATTTTGTTTAAAAGGCACAGAGAGAAGAAGGGGGTAGGATCCAGACCTTCCTCTTTCTCCTCCTGGGCAATATCTGCTACAATATCATCCACATTGTCTGGCACAATGTTGCACTGTTCACCCTGTGGACATACAGATACACCATGATTTTGGAACCTACTCCAACACTCTGCAAGTGTTTCTTGTGTTTCTATTGCTTCTTCCAGCTCTCATAGAGAATGATGGCAGGTAAATAAGAAGTTCAGAACAGGCAAGGCGATGTATAAGACAAGGCATGCTGTATAAAATGCATAAATACATTTAGATGTGTCTGCAGGTGGTGTTTGTGAAGAACAGTAACAGTATAGAAAATTAAGTGAAATATCTTCAGCTGCCTCTAGATGCCACTAAAGCACCACTGAGCTTTCATCCATTCTGGTTTGCAGTAGGAGTTTCCCAGTGAATGTGTTTCATCATCCACAACTTTAGAATTATGAATCGTTCTATGCCAAGAACCCTTTATTGTAAATTTGGATGGTTAAATACAATTTAATTGCATGGGTTATCATCAACAACTTTTGTCTTTGTACTTATGTCAGTTATAATGAAATGTAATGTGGATAGCAGAAAGACTGATGCTGTGACTACCACACATTCTGTAATTCTATGCCAAGAGATCTGATGGTATGAAAACAACAGACCTTTCTGGCAATACGCTCCACCACCACCTTGGCCACAGGAGTGATGGCACCACCTTCAGGGTCATAAAAAGGGCTCTGTGGATGATCCAGACTGGTTAGGGGACGTATCTTGTCCTGGGGCACAGCGGGCTTGTTGGGAGACTGAGAGAAGCACACATGGAGCCACAAAAAGAGAGAGAGAGAGAGAGAGAGAAAACATGTGGACCACAAAGCCATTGCTCTGAGATTTCGAAAATAACACAGCTCTGTTTAACAAATAGATCTACATAATATGCAGAAAGTCACTCAAAGTCACACAAAGCACAAGTCACAAAGTCAAAGAGTAACTGTGGAGGAGCCCTGTAGTTTACATGGGGGATGCCCCTGTTGAACAACAGGGGGCCATCAGAAGTACCACAGCCAGAGGCTGTCTGGAGGCAGAAGACCAGCTGCGGCTCATCCACTCACCTCCCACTGCGACCACTCACACAAAACAGGCAAAGAGCAGTGGTGTTTGTGTATGAAGGAGAGAGAGGGAGCTGGGAGAGGGGTAATGATAATTGGTGGACAGAGGATTCATTCCATTATTTAGTTAGAGGCCTTCATCACTTTGAATGCACAGCTAAATTCTGACCCCTTTCTGGGCTAATCCTCAATGTACTAGCAGCGGTTTCACAGTGCCATTTACACAACTTGTGTTAATGAGATGAAATGTTTTCATCAAGCATTCTGAAAACATAAACTCAGATATTGGTGTATTCTTCCTATGAGGTTTTCAGCCCTATCGGCTAACTGAGTATTTGGATTAATGTGCACAATGTGAGCATAAAGCAATATTATTACTGAGACAGAACAATAATGGGTGTTAATTCTCTGTGGGGCCGTTGTTACATTTGATCCCTTCACATTACACACAGTAATCTCATTCAGTGTTAATATCCAAACCGTAAGATTGTGGAGTTATCCTCTGAGCTGGAGTTGCTTATCCACTATGAAGAAAAGGAGATAGCTACGAAACTATAGTATGTGTGTGAATGTGTGTGTGTGTGTGAGAGAGAGAGAGAGAGTCCTGCCAAAACAAGCAGTACAGCTCAGTTCACTGGGTTCATCTGTGAGCTCTGAGGGAGCAGCCAAAGGTTTCACATGTGTAGTCATACGGTTTGGTCTAATCTATTACTGCTGACTGAACAGCACACAAGACAGCACCTCAGGGTGAGAGGGGGTGAGAGAGGAAGACATCCAAGGTCTCTAAAGCAGAATTGGGTGGGTGATGATACTGGTATTGTTAGAAACAGATGAATGACAATAGGGTGAATATGAGTAGTCAGTGAGATGAAAAGGAAGTGGTGGATATATAATGGCAAGGTCAAAATGAAGGGAACTCAGATGATGAGAATGAGTATGAAGGTTATGGGGGGGGTAAAGGGTGGAGAGAAAAACGGTTTGTAAAATGGTGTGATTGCTTTGGGACTTTGAGGTTATAACTGAGCTGAGTCATAACATGAGAATCCCTGCTGTTTGCTGTGCAAGTAGACTGGACCAAAACCAAAACAAAATCATAAAATAAAATCCAAAGTAAATGGAATATTACCATGTTACTATTTTCTAAAGCCTGCATTCTGCATCTTGTAATTAAAGTAATGACCACTGGTAAATTTTGAAGTGTATCCCAGAACTTTCAGAACCATGTTAACTAATGGCTTTTTGGGCACAAATATTTCAGAGATACACTTTAAATTACAAGGTGTGTCACTGAAATGGACTTAAATTATTGGGAGGACTAAGGAATGCTCCACAACATTTAAGTATTTAGACCTTGAATTGTGAGTGTTGGAGGGTCACATACATATGATTCAGATTGGATTGAAATGAGCAAGGCATGTAACATTGAAATCGTACACTCTTCCCCAGATGAACAAATCATGTTTGAATGGAGCTTAAATCAAATATGCACTGCCCTTTTTAGCTGCAGTTCAGCTGCCAACTCCAGGACAATATCAAGCTCTCTTTACCTCAGTGTTTGACTTTCTTCACCTGCCACTCATTTATTTCAGCTGTTTCATACAGTTAATTTGTGTTAGCTGCACTCAGACTGGCTGCTCAGTCTAATACCAAATGCCATTTTCATGGTTTTGTTTGGCTAAGATAAAAATGACGCTCACGTGACTGGAAGCTGCACAGAGCTGCAGAGTTACAGGCACAGATTCTCAGTGGTGTCAGACTTTTCATATGGTCATTTCATTCAGTATTACTTCATCTTTATTTATTTATGGCTACATAATTAGTACAGCAGTGTACAGCAAACTGTAATTCTTTGGGCCACATGAGGCAAAAAGAGCTACTACAACGTGTTGTGGTAACTGGAAAGATTGTGGGCAAAGAAGATGAAAAAGATCAAGAATTGCTTGGAAACAAAGTCCACCTCTGTGTTCCAAGATGTCAGGGACATTAAAAGATGGAAAACATGGTGCACAGTGACTGCCAAAGTCTGGACAGGCAGAGCACATGAAGAAGAAGATTGGAGTGTTTACTTTCTTCACATACAGCACCATGCTGGGGACCCTGTAAGATCTCAGCCAGAGAGAACAGCTCTAACATAAAACATGCATTAAATAGTCTGAGACAGACTGAGGTAACATAATATTTCTATGCAGTGAAAATGTTGAACTGTGGTAAAATATTGCTTTACATCTCTCTTAGTATTTAATATTAATATGTTTGAATGCTCACTGACCTCGTATGTCACTCCACTGTCAGTGCCTGCATCCCAGGGAATAAGGTCCTGCACCACCTTCTGGGCCCAGCCACACTCCTTGGTACACAAGTCCTCAGCAGACAGGCCCACATTCCAGTCTGGACTGGGCCCCAACATGGTCAGGAAGGACATGAGGTGACGGGCCCGGTCCACTGAGAATTCAGCTGAAGGTGCAGGCCGCCTGAGGAAGAGAGAAGGAGGAAAACACTATGTAATTTTGTAATGGAGAGAGTAAGCGAGAGTGTGACACTGTGTAATCCAACAAGGAGACTGAACAGAAAAGTGGTATAAAGCTACAAATTAATAACCAGTATAATGACTCACATCAGTACAAAACTGCTAAACAAAGACCACACGTGGTCCATTAAGATCATATATACAGTACATAAAATGTTATAATTTACACCTAATGAAATCTGACTTTGAAAGTGAAAAGAACGTGATGATAAAGTACAGTGCCGACATTTACAGTCTAAAACCCAAAAGTAAGTTTCCAATTACTTTAAAATATTTGACTTTACAATGTACATAAATTCTGTTCTAAATTTAGTTAGCACAGAGCTCTGTGTAAAGTTGTATTAGAAGTGATGACACTATAAGTTCTTTTTTCTGTCTTGATCTCAGAATGTGTTCATGTGTGTCCTCTCCATCATGGAAAAAGAATGCAGTAGTTACATCACTCTCTCAGTACCCTCATTCCATAGAAGCCTTTTAGCATGTGGATATAATAAACCTTTTCTTATAAAGAGTTTTAGTGAGTGTGAAGAAATGAGTGTGATGGAAAAAGCATTTTGAAATATTGTACAACTACAAACATACTAATACATAAATAAAACACCTCTACAGCATGTATAATCCAGTTAAAAACATTTTGGAATGTATCAAAAGAATTTCACTTAGGTTATCTGCATTGATTAACCATGTCCTCATTGGCTCCCAGCCTTGTTCTATGTCCTCTTTTCTGTCAATTACACATTTCTATTTAGTGGAACCGGTGGCTGTGTGAGATAAACAGACTTCCACTGCAAAGGGCCAGGAGAGATCTCTCAAGTTGTGTGTTCTATTTCACATCCTCAGAGGCCATTATTAGCAGAGTGCACCCAGACTGGGGTGGAGTCAAATGGATTTATGACCACGGGACAGGTGGAAAGCAATCCTGGGCTAATTGTTACCACTGATAATTCTGTGTTACAATAAACATCTTCCAGCCTCTAATTAAGCTTCTTTTGACCTGCAAAATACTCCTGAAATTAGTTTAACTGTCAATCATTCAAAACAGATTGACAGAAGTGTTATTTGAACACTTGCAATCACTATTTGCAGAAGGCCCCCCTTCTCTCTCTCACTCACTCAGTCACTCTCACTCTCTCTCTCTCTCTCACACTCATTCTCTCTCTCTCTCTCTAATGGAGAATGCCACCCCACTGCCAGGGAAGCCTCTCTTCCACTACAGTCTACATTTTTCCTTTCTTTTCATAAATGTGTCTGCAAAGGTTGATCCATGGTTTAGCAGCTCCGGACTCCACAATGACTCTTTTTGTAATGATGACAAAGTATTTGAATTTTCTAAGCCAGTACATTCATAGACGCCAATTTAGCTTTAAATATGAACAAAAGACTCCTTTATAAGTCTCACATGGATTGCTGAGATAAACATTCTCACTAGCAGACTGACTGACATATCTAATAGCCCCTGCAATTTAGTTTCATTTAAGAAATTCACACATACTAAAAGGTTTTTTCCCAGGTAAGAATGATTGTGAACGCAGCCAGACCTTTCTCTTGTACTGGCACAGCACATCTGTAGTGTAGTAATACGTATGTCTCACAATGCAGGACAACCCCAGGGTCTTGTCTTTCTCAAGTTTTCAGAAAGACCATTGACAGAAACCCACTATGAAAAATATAGTGTGTAACCAGACACTATCTTAAAAGTGAGACAAGACTTTGGCTTTTTATACTGTTATGCCACATTCACATGTATGACAGAAAAAAAAGATGGGCTGCACATCCAACCCAAGTTGGGATCAGATGCAGGACTAAATCAGTGCCTAGTAATAAAGAAGAAGGTAGTTCACACACTGAGCTTCTTGCTCTCAAAAGCTGTTTATTAGAACAATGTTTTGACTACTCTAAGGTCTTTATCAGGCAAAACATGATGAAGATGTTTTGCCTGATGAAGACCCTAGCAGTCAAAATGCTCTAGTAAACAGCTTTTGGGAGCAAGAAACTCAGTGTGTGGACTACCTTCATCTTTTTTTAACATTCACATGTACAGACGTACACATGCACAGGAGTGACAGAAGTAAAGGAAGCAGCTCATTAACAGCTGGGTTCTTGCTGTCCACAACCTATTTTCTCTGGGTGGTGGGTGACAGATTTAATGCTGTTAATCAAATGTAACCCACAGAATGTCAAAGTAATCCTCCAATTATGAGGGATATGGCTGACAGTAGGAGGCATGGGGAGGCAACAATGAGGTAGTTAAGTGTCATGGAGGTCACTGTCATAGAGCTATGCCATTTTAATCAAAGTGGAAATTGTTGCATAAAGAAGGGGTGGACCAACACAGAGAAGTGAGAAAGTTAAGGGAGGAAGAGAGTGACTAGTGATTTGTTAGTGTGAGAATACAATGCATGAGAGTTGAGTCTGTCTGTCTGTGTGGAGATTTGAGTATCACCGCTTTTATCAAGGCCTGATAGTTAAAGATGCACTGATAAAATTCATGTTAAAGTGTTACAGTTAATGTGGTCTGATGCAGGATTGTTTACATCTGTTGAGATTGTAAACACAGCAGTACATAATATGAATTTGGACCAAATGACAAACGTGAAATTGCATGTTTCATCATTAAGACAAAAAATGTATGTGAATTTAACTTATATATAGAAAAAAAGGATTAGGACTTTAAAACATCATGGGATGTTGACAGTGCATGAAAACAGCATTGCATTAGGTTCTTATTTTGAAATGTGTGTGTACATATACAATGAGTCTGTTACTTCTGTAACTGCTAAATGAAATGTAGCTGCTTGTAGGACTCAAGAGGAACCTAAATTTCATTAAATACTGATGAAGAGTAAGCAGGGTTATTGTTTCACCTGACACTTTCCAGCTCTGCAAAATCAGCCATTGTTTGGTTCTTTTTTAACAGTCCATGCACTGCCAGCTGCATATGCACATTTTTTCAGGTAAAGCAGAAATGCTCTTGGCTTTTTGCAGGTGGACATGATTGTGAATTTCAGCAAACAGCCAGGTAAACATATTCACTCTGCAAGCTGGGCTGGTCTGAATGTTCATCACTGTGAACTTCAAACACAGTTGTGCATGTCAGGAGTCAAGGACATATCACAAAATATGATGACTCTTTAATGCCATTACTTAGTCAACATGCAAAAAAAAAAAACTCTTTTCATAATGCAGCAGCACCATTAAACAAGAAGCATTTTTTGTGTAATCAGGTTTATAACAATTCACCAAACTCTTTCTGTGCTCTGTGATTTCACAACTTTAAGTCAGAGTGATATTTAAGTGTGTTTTGTCTGGTCAGTATGTCACCATAAAATAATTGATTGAATAATCATCGTAATTATTGGTTGAGTAATCACTGAATCATAATTCAATGATTGGTTGAACAACCAATCATTTTAATCAACCAATTATTCAAATCCCAGTGTATGAAAATTTAGAATGGCTAAGGCCACATTCACACTGAGATGCACTGCTAACAAAACACTTTTTCAACTCCATATATGTCAATGGCATCATCCCACTCCTCATATTCAGGTGGTGTGGGGGATTTTCTTGCAGAGCACCAGAATGAAAAATGAAAAATAATGAAAATAGTTTAAATGGCAAGGATCAACCAATAACTAAAAAAGTGGCTGGAAAAGCAAACTACATTCCCTGCCTATTTGGTGAGGGTGTGACTACTCATCTTTATATCTTTCACTAACTTTCCCCTGGCCTCATTCTTTCCTCATCTCCCACCTTAATGCTGCTTTGCACTTTGTTCCAAAAACCATCTTGCTCTTTACAGTCAAATCAATTTTAACTTTCTTTTAGAGGAAGTGTTATTAACCTCAAACTGAAGCATTATTCATGTAATTAAACCATAGTGTTCTCACAGGCTTTATTTAATCACTTCTTTATTCTTTATGTTTGCTTTTTATTTTTTTGTCTTGATCTCTTTCATGCTATTTGTCAAAGGAATGTTAGAAGCCTTAAACGACAGTCACATTTAAAATAAGCCTGTTTGAACACCGGATGTGGATGAGGAAACCATTAACATTAATTAAGAAACAGACTTTCAACATTTGGATCACAGTAAAAAAAAAACAACAAAAAAAAAAAAATNAAAAAAACTCCCAACCATCTTGATACACACACACACACACACAACACACCTGAAAATCTAGACACACAAACCCCCATACATACTTATAATATGCCACTGGACTATATGGTATTCCATACTCCAGTATGGTCCATTAAAGATCTGTGGTGATACATGTGAGAATATATGTGGAAGGCTAGATGAACTGGAAAGAAGGGAAAGAGAACAATTAAGAGTGTTATCTCCATGGAAAATGACCAGTGAGTATTATGACAATGATACTTACACATTCAGTGGTTGCCAGGCTGGCCACTGTGCCTTCATTTTGATGACTGTCAGGACCTCATCACCCTAAAAGATGGAGGGGGGGGGGAGAGAAATACACCTTCCCTTACACAGGACGAGTATTAAAGTAGATGCAGGTACAGACCAAAGATTATCTACTACTTCAGAGGGAAAATTGAGAAATACAAATCACAAGACAAGAGAGAACCTGCTGGAAAAGCTTTTCAGTAGATGGATGTGAGGATCACATCCCACTTTCAAAGGAAAGCTGAAATCAGTTTCTGGGATTGAATCAAAGGCATTTTGTTGCTGTTGTAATATTCTGATAGCATTCTAAACATCTCCTCTGACAAACTGTATTAATAAAACATCAAGAAAAAGTTAAATATTTAGCTCCAAATCACATCAAACATACAACAAAGCCTTTGTAGAATTAAGAATATGGAGGATGCAAAAATAGAAGTAATTTACAGACACTAATGCAAAACATGAAAACTGTGTTGCCTTTGCATCAGATAGATACAAATGCTGCCACATAGTGATGAGAAAACATATATAATGTCAGCAAGATTACACCTCCACTTTTTTGACTGAGCTCAACTGATGTTCACTCAATTCAAAATGCATTTTTGAAGTCAAAATGTAGTCATTACATTCTTTAGACAAAAGATATGCAGGCAACAGTATCCTCATGTATTATCACTATGTTCAATATCAATCACATTATTCTGAGCAATACTATACATCAAGGTGAAGTGCTCAAGTTTTATGGTAATACAACAACCCAAAATACTCATCATCCTCTAGCTTTCAGCTCTTACTTACATGTACGGTGTCAAATACTGCAAACAGAAACACTGATGACACAATCTTGAACCAAAAGTCTCTCATCTTCAATGTAATCCTGATCCTGACAGTCACAAGCAATACAACTCCATCCACTGCTGAATATTGCAGAAAGATTCTACTTTTGAGCTTCCATAAAAGGTGAAAAGAAACAGATATAGATGCATTCAGGTGAACTGTTTTGGAATAGGAATTTGTTCACAGGAGCTCATGCACACAGTATATGAAGTAAAAAAAAAAAAAAAAAAAAAAAAAAAAAAACTTCTGTGAAAACTACAATTTCACAATGAAAACAAATCTCTCCAGACAAGTGAGTACAATATAATGCAATCCAATATAACGCCACAAGAAAAATACAATCCACGGCCTAAACAATTACTGTAGAGCTGAAAAAACACTTCACTTACACAATCTCAGAAATAATGAAACGTTACCAGCTTCACAAAAGTATGATTTGTGAGCTCTTGTACTGAATCAAATCATATTGAAGAGGTATTCAAGGTTCATTGCATTCTGATGTAGTCAGCAGCAATTTTAAACATTATAAAATCTATGTTAAAAGGTTTTGTATTAACAAACAATAATACAACCCCATTCTCCAAAAAAGAATAAAAAGAAATTTAAGCTTTTTATGTGAAGTAGAGCTACTGTATGTCTACTAAGCACAGCTAGAATGCTGTACAGCTGCCCCCATCTTCAAGCATCTGCCTGCATTATTCCACAAGCTGTTCCCACAGGTCTCCTGTGCTCCCTGTTCCCACAGAGAGCGCAGCACAGGAGACTAGTGAGACTGACTGAATTGCTGAAAAGACTTATTGACACAATTACATGAAAAAATGACTTTAAAAGATCTGTGAAGGAGCTTCAAGTGCAGTTCATGTCTGTTGAGTGCTGTCTACAGGTAGTGAATGTTCAGCCTGCACGCTACGATTTGCAGGGCTCCTCAGTTCTTTTAACCAAGGCCCCTCAGCACATTGCAAAACAGATGAAAAGAAAAAAGTTTCATGCAAATTATTTAATTTCGCTTATATATTGCTTATATTTGTACATAAATATGTACAAATATTTACAATATGTCTGGGTGTTAAAACCCTGTTTTCTATAACCAGGTGATCATTTTCAGAAAAAAAATAAATACATAAATCTTCAAATAAACAAAACTATGGTGTCTGCATCTCTTGGTTTGAAGCACTGAATTTCGTTGCAACAAATCTGTCAGCCTGATAATACACATTCCAGACTAATCCTATTTCCAATTCAATGATGTTTTTGTTGGGCTGTGCCTGTGCTATGGATTCCAATATACCATCTGTGTGGTGTCACAACTAAAACATTTTACTGCCAAACTTTAACTATTGAGTGTTTGCACACACACACATATTGCAGCATATGTTACTTGAATATTACAATTAAAAGAACTAGTAATAGAAAAACAACAACAAAAAATTCTACTTCCCTGCTGCACTTTCTTCAAGAGGAAGACTTTCATGAAGAATAGTGTTACCAAATATTTCAGCTTGATCTGAAAACAGATAAATATTAAATATCCCAGAGTCATTAACGCAGTGAAAAGATCACTAGTAAGTCAGAAAAGGTGTACGTCTGTCTGATATTATTGGAGGAAAATTAGTGATTTTTACCAGGGTAGTGACAGAAAAATCACACACAAATGTGCTCCAGAGGGGTTAAAATCACGATCAAGGATAGTAAATGTTAAAATCACACCACCTCTCCTAGAGACATAAATCCAGTCTAAATGGGGCCTAACAGTGAAGCAGTTAGTCTTGCTGAATCCTTCAAGAGGATAGCAAACAGTCCACTACTTTCACAAAACTTTTACTGTATAAATAAATCTCTGTCCATAACTAAATCTCCATCCACAACGATTAAAATTGACCACTATGTTGCCTGCTTTTAATAAATTCTGCTGTAATGTGTCTGCTGCATATTCACCTTTCACCAAAAAAATTGCTGGATTATCTCAATAACATCTGACCTGAGAGGTAATCAGATAAGAAAATTTAACTTCTTGATTATGTGAACATGGCATATTTCTTGGGGAAAAACCTCTTTTGGATCAACCAAGTAACATTTTGTGAAATTAGCCATAATCTCTTAAATACTTGACTATAAAAGTAACACAGAGGATGGTGTGGGGGTTAGTGTGCAGCATCTACCTCCCAAATACTTGTTGAACTTGTCAGGATTATCCATTCCACTGCCAAACTGTCAAAACGTCATGGTGGGTACGGCGCTGAATCCAACCATGAAAGATGTATTAACTATTTATGTAAATTTCTTGTGAGACTACTTGTGAGAAATTTCCCAATTTCATGTCTGCACAGCAGACTTTGGAAATTTATTAATCAAAAATGCTAGAGTACAAATTGTTCATAATGTGTGTGTCTATAGTCCTGAATGTTCATGGTTGAATCCAACCATGAACAATTTATTAACTACTTATGTGAAATTCAATTTTTAGAACTGATCAAAAATGAGGAATTTGTCAATTGCATATCTGCGTAAGGGATTTTGGAAATTAATTTCTCCATAATTATAGTAACAACTGTTCATAATGTGTGTGTTTATAGTCCTGGAAGTGCTGAATCCAACCATGAAAGATGTATTAACTACTTATGTAAATTTCTTGTGAGACTACTTGTGAGAAATTTCCCAATTTCATGTCTGCACAGCAGACTTTGGAAATTTATTAATCAAAAATGCTAGAGTACAAATTGTTCATAATGTGTGTGTCTATAGTCCTGAATGTTCATGGTTGAATCCAACCATGAACAATTTATTAACTACTTATGTGAAATTCAATTTTTAGAACTGATCAAAAATGAGGAATTTGTCAATTGCATATCTGCGTAAGGGATTTTGGAAATTAATTTCTCCATAATTATAGTAACAACTGTTCATAATGTGTGTGTTTATAGTCCTGGAAGTGCTGAATCCAACCATGAAAGATGTATTAACTACCTATGAAAATTTAAATTTTTAGGGCTGATCAAAAATGAGAAATTTTCCAATTGCATGTCTGCATAGGATTTGGGAAATTAATTACTCTAAAATGCTACAGTAAAAATTGTTCATAATGTGTGTGTCTGTGTCCTGGAAGTGCTAATTCCAACCATGAAGGATGTATTGACATACCGATACAATATTACTCGAATATTTTCAAATGATCTGCAGGTCGCCATGTGCCTCTGGCCATAAAAATTCCAGAAGCACAACACCACACACTGCACACTACACTGCACTCTGCACTTTTTGCTTGGCACCTTGATTCATCAATGGACGGTTTGTCTATCTCTCCTGCATCAAAAATATCCCTTTTTTACTGCCAATATGTACTTGTTTACTTAGTTAACAGTGTATTTTACTGTAACTTGGGAAAGCAATCGTGTACCCCACCTACTCACACAGACACACACCCACACATACACATGCCAGGTCTAAACAACATCTGTTGATGCTTGGCGGTAGTCCAGGATAACTTCTGAAACTTAGATGGTAATTCACTCAGTCAGAGTTGAAGGTGCATTTTCCATTTTGAAGTTTGCTTATTTTTGTAATGCATCTGAATTGCTTCAGCTAAGAGCAGAAATTTTTCATCTTTTTCACTAAGAAATCCATGCAAATCAAGAGCAGTACACACAGAAATTGCCTCCTTCATCAACAAATGCTGTACTCCATACTTCAAGAGTAATATTAATCTTTCCAGGCATGTGTTCTTACACTCTAATGGATCACTTTTAGCATTGATATAAATTGCACCCTCTGCAATTCACATCTTAAAATTGTCCATCTTTTTAAGGCAATCTTCTATCAAAAAAATATCTCCTAAGAGGTCTTACAGTTTTGGTTTTGTGAGGAAAAATGTAGCACACTTTTTAGATTCTAATACGATCATGGGGGAGGGGGGGATTTTACCCATTATCTAAGGTTTTCTATATTATCACGATCAAAGTGAAATAAGAAAACACAAATATGAAAGTTTTAAGGAAGGATTGTTAGGGAATTTACTGCGCACATGTATGCTCCACAGAGGATAAGCCCATTTGGGCACTTGATGAATTTTCACTTTGCACCACCGTCAGGCTTCCTATACAAATTTGCATGAGATAACTCATTATCTGAGAGTAAGACTGCCATGAAATTTGCTAAGCACATTCATTCTCCCAAGGTGACCGATTTTTTAAAAAAACACCAGTGGCCTTTTCTGTAGTACAATCCTCAGGAAAAAAAAAAATGTTTTTGCTCCAATCCTGTTAAAGCTTTAAAGATTAGCAAAATCAGTGTTCGCTATTCAGTCTGGATATGGTGATTGCTACTGGGAGTGGTTCTACTCATTTCTTTATACTAACAACACAGCATCTTAATTTGGTCCATTCAAACATAACCTGTAGTGAACTTGAGCCAGGATATCCTATCATGCAATTGTTGGTTTCTTATTAATCTCTTTCTGGGAAATAGAAATATAAGACGCTCATTATTAAAACGTAGCTGTGCCGACATCCTCTAATGTCTGGGTGCAACACTGAAATTATGAGGGAACACAGACTGCTTTTGTTGTGCATCCATTAGAGACAAACATCAAAGTACGCTGCTATAAATAAATCCACTTGTACTGCTTCACACAACTCTGCCATTAGGTTTAATGACTGTTAACACAGAGATTTATTGGCTTAATGACAAAAAGTACAACAGATCATTTACCTTTGTGCAGAATCCTCAGCCTCTGAATGCACTTCTCAATTAACATGAAAAACAGCTTTTGAATTCGTTCATTTAAAAAATTATCACAAGAAACTGAAATATTACCTTACAATGAACAGCCTCACTGACAGCAAGAGCATTAGAAAAATAAATACATTTTAAGGTGCTGACTGAGAAAGTGCAGAATCAACTAATGTGTTATTTTTATTGCTTAGTTGTACAGATTTAGGAACAGAGAGGAAACGTGACTAGGAACCTGGCCCTATAGATCCAGTCTGTTCTTCTTTGCACTTGTCTACGGAGGTTCTCAGTCATCCAGGTCATTATACTTACAATGCTGTCCTAGCATTTCTAGCCCAGCATTTTCAGTTGCAGAGCAGTTTGCACCTTTATCCACATGCCATTAACAACTCTAACAACTCTCACCTGACTCCCATGTGACCCAAGGAGTCACCTGGCAAAAGGTGTGAAAGACTCTCAGAGTATAAATGCTGGATTACTTCCCACCCACTGACAGAGAAATGAAGAAACTGGATGATTGGTGAAACGTCTTCAAGACTAAATCTAAGTCACGTCTAACTTTGAACTACTGCTGCTACACAGCAAATATTTTGTGTTTAAAGTTAAAGTGTTCCTACAAGTTTTATATAAAACAAATAGAGAGGTGAAATCCACAGTTCCACAAGGTCTAGTATTCACACATTCTTTGGTGTCCCTGTGTGGTTTCTCTCTCTCTCTCTCTCACACACACACACACACACACACACACACACACACACACACACNTTCTCTCTCTCTCTCTCACACACACACACACACACACAGGCCAAGAGTCAGACTCTGTTCTGTTATTAGTTGGGCTTTATGCCAATTGCCTAAATGGCTTTCCCTCTTTCTGACAATAAAATAAAATAAGTTACACCTTCCTTGACTGCCCTTTCAATTCACTCCAGAATTCAGTTCATTTTGCTCTAAATTAAACTAACTAACTAAATAAATAAATGATTGCAACACTCCCCACCATTCTGACACTGGGGAAAATGTTCAACAGCTTGTCTGGTCACACCTGACTAACATCCCATTAAAGAAAATAAAATATTCACATTTAAGTTTCCTGGTTGGTTGATGCTATTTCACTAGAAGCTCTGCAATCTCTTTTATAGTACAGCATAAAGAAAGATATAGATTTCCGCTTTAAGAAATGATAGTTTTATTCAGCTTATTTCAAGGACAGCTTATATAAAACCCTTGTAAAAGAAATGGCACTCGCCCACATCAGGTACTTTAAACTTGAGGTGGTAATGAACTCTGAACACACGACTGCATTCATGCACACCTAGAAGAAAGGTTCCTGAATTTGTATCTGCTCTCATTTTTGTGAGCAGTATGTGGAGAATCTACTGGTTAGCAGTTATTTAGGCAAGTTATAGAGCTGTTTAAAGTCTTCATACTGGCAGAATTATTTCTAAATCCACTCCATATTTTTCATTTCCCTATCTTCATGCTGATTTTCATGGACAGTGGAGAGGGATACACTTTCAAAGACTCTATGTATCCTGACATGACAACTATGCCTGCTGAAAGGGAAAGTATTAAAACTAAAAACAGGTGTGTCTAAAGTAGAACCCTATTAGCACGTCTGTCCCTTCCTTCTCCTGGAAACACCAATTAGCTTTCAGAGAGCTTGTCACTTCCAAACTTCCTAATTTAATGTGGAGCAATAGCAAATCTATAATCCTGATGTATCCTCTAAGATGGCAGCTAAATGACAACCTCTCAGGAACTCATTAAAATGGTCTCAAGAACGCATTCCATTAGGTGCTAATAAACCCACATACTGCTTCTCACTGCTTTCACATTTCAAGGTTTGCAATTTCAGGGTTTTAGGTTATTGTTTATGCAGACTGTTTCATGAGCCTGTGCCCTATCAACCCAAATAACGCTGATGTATTAAAATCTTGAAGGAAAAAAGATGCCTGAATGAAGTTGCAGTAATCACAAGATGCTATGCACTGGGCTCCAGCCTTTGGATCAGTGATCTCAGAGAAATACAAGCCAATGTAAACTGCAATCCATGGGTGGCAGAGTACAGAAATAAAATTTAAGCAGTCTTTCTTGAGAGTCTTACTTTTCATTAGGTGCAAGGACTCATATTTTTATGGAGTGTTGGTCTTTAGCAGGTGGTAAAAGAAAGTCCTTGCACCTAAAAAAAAGTAATTAAAGAGAAATCTATGTGCTCCACTTTCCCTCTGGACTCTACTACCCATGGATTATGACCTATCATGAAAAGGTGACCTTTTGGAAATATAGTGCTTTCATCACTTGTGCAGCTCAAAACCTATTCAATGAATGCAGTTGCTGTATTTCCCTCTGTTCTCATGTTTCATTGGTTTTCTTTGAGCACTCTGAAATTACCATTACAAAAGATATTTCATTTCACAATCTGCAAGGTTTTAGCTTTCAAAGCCATAGAATATATTAAACATTTACATTGAATTGCCATTTCCCTTAGTATTACCTTTTATTTTGTCTATCCAAAAGACTGGTGAATCTGTTTATATAATCAATCACATTGTGTTGGTGTGTCATGTCCACAGTCCCTCTCTCATTAATCACTGTCAGACTCAGCAGCCAGACACATCTGACCAACTGGACAAAAACATGGCTACTCCAGGGAACAGAGAAAAGTGTGACTGATTAAAATGTTCTATACAATAAGGCAACATCTGCTCCAAGTCAGTTAGCTCACTTTAGTCCAGTGCAGCAAGGGCACATTTGTCAAAGTCAGACTACTAATTTGCACTTTTTTTTTTCTTTTTTTAGTGCATGAAAAATGCTCTAATGACTTGGGTGTTGCATAGCAGCAAATGTAAAGGCCATCCTCTTTGGACCTGGTAATTGGTTGCCCAAATTTAGAAGGCATCTGGATGGAAGCATGGCAGGATGAAATATTACCCAAATGCTATGAAAACTAAAGCCATTAAGAATAAAGAAAAGCTATCACTATTCCACTGGCAAACATTCACAGTACTGATAAACATGCATACTGCTTTGTTTTTGTTTGTTGGTTTGTTTTTTGATAAGTGGGCCACCAACCATCAATCAGGCTTTGTTACATTATAAACTACAGCTTAAAGACACATTTTATTATTATCTTGAAAAATGTTTCAGAAGATGAATGGTTTTTTTTATTTAATTTACAATTAGTAAGTATTTAATCATTATATATTCTCCTGTTTGCAGATAACTTCAACACTAATCACTCTTTATACCAGTGTTACCAGCCCATTACTGCATGATTAGGTTTCTCCCTAATTTGTATTTGATTTTGCTTATGACCCATTAAATAGCGACACAGTACTGAAAGTGAGCCCATTGTCAGAGGCCTCTGGAACCCAGAGGCCAAGTCTCTCTTGTTGAGGAGGAATTGACCTGTCGCAGTCCCTCACATTGAGGAGATCAGCCATGAAACTGGCTCATGGTGAGCTGAGGTGATACTCTTTAAATACTGCTACAGCAAGATAATGCCTGAGTCATGCATGGTTCTCCCCAGGCACAGAAAACTTAGCAACCCTCATGTCTTCTTTTCCCTTTTCTCCATTAGCAGAAAAACAGTGCAGGGTCTGTAGTATCAATGTCTACATGGGACCATACATATCTCAGACATTGCCTTCCTTCACAGTGATGAGTTAGAACATCTTTTTGTTTGATTTATTACGAAATAAAGCTTAGGGCTTTTTTTTTTTTTCCATGACTTTTTCTAACCCTTTTCATTTCCAGTATTTTCTCCTGATAATTTTACTTATGAATAACTGGAGTTTTATTGAAATGCTAATGGTGCAACTCAAAGTGAATTTTGTGGAACACATTGAATCTGTTTGTTCAGCCTCTGATTAGCACAACTGAGAAACTGGAAGCTTTCAACAATCCTGAAATTTTTCAAGACCTCTGCTGCAGGTATCAATAGGGCTGCATAGTTGGAGAATATATTCTTGTCTGTTTGCATGCAAAGTAATGTGTGTGTGTGTGTGTGTGTTGATCGATGCTGCACCTATTGTCTTTATTGGCAGAATGACATGATTACATGCCTGTTCATGTACTAATTGGCTTTCAAACCTGGTCATACATTGTAAGTAATTCTGGGCATTTGAGTGCCTGCCTGTGCACAATTCTGTGTCTGCATTGACAGTAAAGTAACACACTGTGTGTGCAGTGACAATGTTTCCAGTAGAATAGAAAAAGCTGATGGCTGCTGTTCAGGAGAGTATCTGAACAATATATTCAGATAAAGGAAGCTGGACATAAGCACAGTTTGCTTTTGTATTTATTTATTAGGATGACTAGCTGTTGGCTCTGTGAACATGTGAATTTGATCATTTATAATATGCAATATATGATTTAGGAGGCTGCAATGAAGGATTTGGAAACGTTCGATTGTGTTGTGATTGCATTATAAAAATATTTCTCCAAGTTTCCAATTCCTAAAAAGAACCTTCCCCCAACTTCAAATTTATTGATGAATATGTGAGAATATTTTCTACAAAAAAAAAAAAAAAAAAAANAAAAAAAAAAAAAAAAAACTCCTTTGTACACGTGCAGCTGCCTATCTGCCTCTAAAACACAACACTCCCCACTCAGGCTAAAGGCTACAGAAAACAGGCAATCATAGTCCTTGGGTATTTTCATTATTGTTTTCTGGGCATTACAATGCATATTCATTAGACTTCATCTCTCTTCAGAAATGGTTGATTATATCACCATCCCACACAAATATTTGTGTTCAAACTCCCTCTGGAAGCCTTCCATCATCAATCCTGAAGACTTTTTGTCAGATCCACAGCAAATTTATCTTTCTTGGGGCACTGAATTTGATGTTCAGGGAGACTGGGAGTTTAGTTAAGAAAGCATAAATGGGGAAGGAGTGCGCTACAAAAACATTAATGCCTTAGGAAGCAAAAACTCTTTCATGCTTTTGTCTTCCTCAAGAGTCATTAGTATCTTAAGACTAGATTGAACATGTGAATTTAAGCAGTTTATTCACTGTGGGAAAAAGGGTGGGCAGTCATTCTGAACTCAACAATTAAGCCTGGTTTTTCTTATTCTGATTTCACTATTCTGAACGCAATTTAGCATGGGTGAGATGAGTACAGCAACATGTATCTGGTGTAGAAGACATAGAAGACAACAACTCAGATGAAGAGAGTTCAATTTACCACCTTTAGGGCCCAGAAGGCAACTGGTGAGTGAAAATGTGTCTGCAGAGACAGATGTGTTTTAAAATATGGACATGGTAATCATGAGAGAAAGAAGAGAAGCAATTTTAATTAAAAAGTATACGTCCAACCTGACTTAAGAATGTCAGGTCTGAAGTATACAACACCCTCAAAGAAGAGCAGCAGTCTGTGATATTAATGAGAGTTAACTGCAGTTTACATATTCCATTGTATATGTCACATGTTCAACTGGCGACTTCATCCATGTACACTCTGCTCCCTCTCCAGCAATCAGCCATACCTGATACTAGTCCCTACATAACCCTTTATGAGGCTAATAGATTTTTAATATGCTTTACAAATTAGCAGAAATTATAAAACAGAGAAACGGAGACAGAACATGAACATCATCTGCTTCAAAAACCCAGATGCAAAGCAAAAACGATCTATAAAATAAAATTAGATCAATACCACGTGAAAGAATGTCAATTGATTGGACTGATCTGAGCTTTGTGGAAGGCAATTCCATAACCTTGGTGCCATGACAGCAAAAGCCCAGACATTTAGGCCCGGATTCATAAAAAATGGCAATAAGGAGTGTAGAGTTGTCTTAATGTGATAATTGAGGCTCATTCATAAAACTTCTACGATAATCAGTGCACCACTGTCACATGAAGGTAGCGTTGTTGTGAGGGGTGTGACAGGTAAAAGCCAATGAAGATCAGCGTGTTAATGAGCTGCTGCATATTTACCAGCCACCATTTATCCTGATTCATCTGGTTTTAAAGCCACAAATCAGCAAAGGAAACATGTGTTCTGCTTTAGAGATTCTCGTTTTAAAAAACTGACACTAAAATAACAGTTAAACATGTATTTTAACCTCCGTAGTGCAATCACGCTGCGTGGGGGATGGGGGGTGNGGGGGGTGGGGTGGGGGGAGGTGCGTTTGAGGAACTCAGAAGTGCGCAGCTAGCAGGTGAGGTGATTGAACAGAACGTGTCAGATCAGGTCAAAACTCACCATTTAAAAACTGACTGATCAGCTGAGTGAGTTTATCTATCAAAGTTATTGATCACTAACATGAGGCAAATAAAGTTTTTAACATCGCCCAGATTTCATACCGCTGAAATCTGCCACCTGACTGAAGCAGGTCTTAATTTTTGCATGTGGATTTGTTTTATGAATAGCTTCCGCAAATAAGGAAATATCACAATAACACCTCTTTCAAGGCAAACGCTAAAATAGTCAGTAACAGGCGTTTATGAATGAGCAAACGTGGCTCTGCCATGATATTTGTACATAGCAATGCAGTAAATCATGTGCTACAGTTTATGAATGTGGGCCATAGTCTGGTGGTCTGTGGGTGTTCCAAAATTTATAATTACAGGACACAGCACCACACACTATGGCTTGAAAACAAAAAGTTTTGCAGTCCAACTAGGTGAGTTGGACTGTTGGGAAACACATGCCTATTATTAAACTGAACCGTAAAAGTGCAACTCACAACTCACATCAACTCACTCCAGGCTTGTAAATCACCTCATAAACCTCCATCCAATGCATAATTGATACACCTGTCAGTTCTACCTACAGCTACACGTTAACAAAAATGTCAGCTTGGAAAGATAAATATAAGAATTTCAAGATAATTAAGGAACAATATTTTATTCAACATTTTATAAAATAGCAGCCTTTGCTATGTTTCACTCACCAGCTCTCAAATCTCACACAGAACATCGCACAAAGTTAAAGGACCATACTGGTGATCATAAATGTTTGAGCCCAATATATACAACCCGCATACAATACATAAACATAAAACTGTATTTTTAGTTTTCCTGTTCTTTTTTCAAATGCCTTAATCTTTTAAATTCAAATGTTCTGGTGATACACCCACCTTAAAATTCAATGTTTCACATTCTAAACTTATGCATAATTATAGAATGCATGGTCATTTAATTTTTCTGTAAAAGCAGTCTTCTCCTGGGATTATATTCCCCGGTGGAGACATTGTCTTCCGTGCAGCTCTGTGTCAGATTGGTTAAGTCACTTTGACCAGAAAAAAAAAAAAAAAAAAAAAAAAAACCCTAATAAACATGTTGTTTGCTGTGATGGATTAGTTATCTAATGTCTATACAAGCTGATTTTAATTGCATTCTGGAATGAACTAAAGCCAATGGCAGTCTGAAAGGTAGGGAAAACATTTCTGAAATTTATTGGTAAAGTGGTATATTTTGGGAAATGGTTGTCCCTAACGTAACATGTATACGGATTGTATATATAGGGCACAAACATGCATGATCGCAGGTATGGTCCTTTAACTGTCAATCAGTGCTGATGCTACTGTGACAGAACATTTTGTGGGTTTCTTAACAGGTGCTTGACTTTTTGGCAGAAGTTGTTGAAACATCTGGAGAACTTGGGATTGGATATCTCAAAATGCGGGGGAAAGCATACATCAACTGCAATATGAGAGGAAAGTATTGCAGAGTGCAGACCACATTGGATATTAATAGAAAGGTGCTGCTCATTCTGTTTGCCAGCCACACTGTAAAACTAATCATTGTAGATGCTGCCAAATCAACATTGGAGTCTGTGAGCTTCTTTGGAGCACTGTAAGGCCACAATATTTACCTCATCACCACAGAGGCGGTTGAAATTTTTAAACAGCCATCCCATAGAAGACCATCAGAGCTCTTTCCAATACACCCTGAGAATGTAGTGTGGAGAACTGTTAAAGTCTTGCACTAGCAGTTCCCCAACATTGGTGACACCCCAAAGCTGGAGCATGTCAGGAGCAGCTTAGAACAAAAGATCATGACATGAAAATATCTGCTGACCATCATTTAGTCCAACATCTTATATGAGGTGAAATACATCAGCAAGCTGCTTCAGAATCCAGAACGAGTGTTAAAACAAGAGGTGGAATCTATAATTTGATTTCTCAAAGAATACAGAGGTAACAGCCTTTCATCAAAAAAAAAAACCAAAAAAAAAAAAAAAANAAAAAAAAAAAAAAACACAGATGCCAGAGCCATAGCCAAAGAGATGCTGATGGCCTTTTCTGCTGTGCAAAGGTGCAGTCCTAAGTGCCAATTCCAGTTTAAGTCTCATCATGAGGATTGTGTTGTGATGCTCAAGAAGCTCAAGAGTGTTCAAGAGAGATGTTTTCCTTCCTTTAGAGAATTCTGTTACCACTAGCGTCAACAAGCATTTTCAAGCTGATGGATTTGTTTTGTGGTGTTTATGGATTTATCTACCTATTGAATGAAATTAAATATGCCATCCACATTAGCATAGTTCAAGAGTGCTGCTAAGACCTGGTGAAGATAACTGCTGATATGGAAGTAGAGAATATTGTTCAGGAGTTAAAAGCTGCAGTTTGCTCTGTGCAAACTAATGAGTCTGCTGGACTTCAGTTTCCCAACTATATCACAGCAAGGTGTGGCTGAATTGTACCCCAATGCAATGCATTATGACAAATGGTAAAGGCTGCCTATTTACTAAATGTAACCTGTTGTGATTTTCCATAAAACAAAAGATATTTTACTTTAGTGACAAATACTGCTTAAGCAGTAATCTTACTTGCTAATCTTACTTTACGGCAAATGAGCTTGGTAGGATGCTCAAGTAGCACCCTGGGAAAGCTGGTCAGGACTAAACAGGTCATTGATGTGGGCAAGGATATCTCTGGTCAGCTAAGTGTTAATATGTAATGGTGGCGGTGCCATCACTGTTGTGCATCAGAAAGCAAATAGACTATCCTCAGTGTAGTGAAAGAATTCACACAAACATATTGCTCTGCCATTTTTGGGTGATGACAGTGTGATTTCCGTGTTATTCTTCTGATTAAGCCTATTATATTTATTGCAACCATA
This sequence comes from Lucifuga dentata, assembly GCA_014773175.1. NCBI lineage: Eukaryota > Metazoa > Chordata > Actinopteri > Ophidiiformes > Bythitidae > Lucifuga > Lucifuga dentata. Next base: position 49,031 of record VXCM01001828.1, read on the forward strand.
GACAAAGAACACAAATCACTGTTTTTAGGTGATAAGGTATTTCACTTTTAGGACCTAAAACATGGAGAAATTTAAAATAATGATTATGATTTATGTAAAAACACAGATATTTGAAGAATTTGCCCAGGCTTTCAGTAGAAGAGTGTGAAGATCATGAAAATGTTTATCCCCTGCAGGTGCTGGGACCTGCTGAGTTCTGTTTCCATTGATTAGTTTATTTGCAGCTACCTCCTGTGTAGTGTAGCTTTAACACATTTATATTTTTTTATATTTCTCACTGAAATTGGTTTATGTTATGAAAAATATTGTGGGAAACCTCTGTGTAGTTATTTCCAGAACAGAGAACTGCTTGTATCCATTACAGAAGACACATCATGCAGTACAGATGACATACACTCTAATCTTGGAGGGAAAAGATTCACATTGCATGAATAATTTCCATCTAGTCTTGACAAGCGCAGTGAACCTTCATTTGTAATGCTTAATTTACGTTTGTAATTCCGTTAGGCAAGAAACGGCATTTAAACTGGCATCATCACAAATAAGAAATGGTTGGGAACTCAGTGTTAATTTGCTTTAATAATGCTTACTTGCTCCATTGACATTTGCAACGGTTTAATTGTGTGGAAAGGCAGCCAGAGCCTGATGTGCTTTGATGCTGAGGAGAATGGATGAAGCCTGCCGCAATCAATCAGCCATCTCAAATGTGCACTGGCATAATTAGAGAAATAATACAGCATTTTGATATTGGTTATTAGTTTCCAAAGAGCTAATCACACAGTGCAGACCTAAGTAATCAATGTATACTAATCTCCAACAATCCTAATACAGAGGTTACTTTGAAGGAATTCAAATTTGAATAAGAGTGGGACTAAAGTCATGAGGTCACAAGGGGCACAAGAACATAATGTTGTGTATATGTAGCTTGATTTTAGCTACTCTGTTTGTTAGTTTTAATACTGAGGATGTCTTTGAGTCTTCTTTTCTACAATATTAGAAAAGAATGACAAATAATTAAGTATGGACAACAAACTGATGTAACCAGATTAGATTTTTGTTTTTTTATGTTATTGATATACCAGCAATATTTTTGTGTTTTATTGCAGAGCTCAACCGTGCTTAGTTGAATTTCTAGACCCCTGCCATTAGGAAAATGTGAATGTTTTATGTTCAGTACTAATATAATAATAAAATAAAGAACCTTTTCTACTGTCCATGCATTATAGTAATGTCCTTGCATATTTTATTTTTAGACAAATGATATTTTTCTTTAAGAATGTGATAATGTTTCAACCTATTTATATTTTACTTTACAATATGTGGTGATAATGCTCAGTTAGCACTTCCTGCAGGCAGCTCACAATAAAAGCCATCCAATGGAAAAACCTGATGAGTGCTTTTATTATGAAGCGATGACAGAAGTCTTTAGTAATAGTCCTGGCAGTTTACCAATGCCCAGTAATCACAATCCGCCATCCCTTGTGCACGCACGCATGCACGCACACACGCACGCACAGACACACACACACACTCCAGGAGGAACAATGGGCCACTATGTGGTCATAAATTATGCTATGATACATGAAACAGGTGTAATGTGTCTCAGCATTATTTTGTATCCCAAAATTTGATATGATAGTGTCTTATGCCTGTAGGACATTACATTGCACTACAGTACAAATAATAGTATAGCAGAACATTAAAGGAGAGAATTATGTAGGAAATTTAATATTGGATCAACACAAAAACTTAAGGGGGACAACCTTATTCTTACATTCCTATTTTCATTATTGCATCCTTCATTTCTAACCAGCCAAACACACAAGATGAAACAAATCACATCAGGAGAGTTCACACAGTATATGAACACGCATATTGTTGATTTCATGCAAATAAACCTCATATAAAACAGAAAAACAAATAATAATCCCCTAAATGTGAACAAAAGGCAAGAGCGTGTGTGCATGTGTGATGTGTGTGTGCACACTCATGCACTTGTGCCCGTGTGCACATTTAAATTTCAAATAAATTAAACATTAGCAATGCTTCTGGAAACTATTTGCTCTTATATAGTATTTGTTTAAACAGAAATTCTTTAGGGTTGAGATTTTATCAACAGTGATGATAATAATAATGTTCTCCTCGTCAGTCTTGCCAGGGTAAACACATGAAATTCAAATGATCAGCAGGTTCCAAAAACAAATCACAGCGTATTAACATTTCCCATTCCAACAAAGCCGGCCTGCACAGGATGAATAAAACGTCTGCTGTAGAAACTGTCCATATAATTGATGCAGTTTCTGTGAAATATGGTCCAAATGGCTATTCCAAGGTCCTTGTAACTATGCTAACAACAAGATGGAGCAGGAGGACATCTACATAAACCAGGAACAGCTGGATCTTATGCCTTTTCAAATCCCCATTGGAATATCAGCTGCAGCTCAGAATCCTATCATCACGCTAAAAAGACCATTAGCACTAATTACAATGCAAATACCTCTGTTATTTTTCAACCCATTAATATTAAAAGGAAAGCTTATTTCCTCTGAGCGTAGAATAATGCAGATAATTCATTCATATGCTTTATCGTCACTACAATATGGTAATGCAACATGACATAGGACATTGCTGCAAGAATTTCTACAGCATCACTGTTTTACTAAATGCAAAGTCGCTTGTGGGAAAGATAAACAGAAACGAGATTTTCTGAACACAGATAATACAGCTCAAGCCTGCTAAATGCTACTTTCCTTATTTTACTGTTACATAACTTATTCATAACTTACTAATAGTTAGCTGTCTGACAGGAGCATTTTGCACAGCCCAATGATGACTTTTTCTTTTTTTTTTTTTTTTTTTTTTTTTCTTTTTTTTTTTAATTAAAGCTGGTCAATTACATGAAATTGAGAGCTGTTTTCTTCATGTGAGCCAAAAGCTCAGCTGGTCTTGACGGGCCCTGTCCCTGGGTGAGGTAGGAGCTCCTCTGATGTTGTAATCAAAGTCCTGCACAGGAATCTCTGATCTGTCTGTCCCAGCACGTCCTCCAAACTATTAATAGATGTTTAAAAAAAAAAAAAAATCGCTAGGAAATTCCAGTGGGATGCAAGCTGGCTGTTATCAGCACACCATGTAAAGGCTTACACAGCCTTCCGGTGTTAATTAAATCTCCACTGACATTACCTCATCCTACCCTGCAGAATAAGCTGCAGTTCAGATACCCGCATAGGTAAAGTCACTACACTTGCACAAATCTCGCTCATAACAGGACAGTAGTGTATCCCATAGGCCAGGGAGGAAACATGTTGACAACTGAACTGCCATGTTTAAGGGAGATGAGTTTGTAAGCACTGACTACTTCTCTAGAGTGCTGTGAATTGATTTACTGACTGTGGTTGATCTCTGAGTATTACAGCTCAGTAAAGAAGCCTATCTTTGTTTGGCACATGCATTCATCAAGCAGTCGAGCCATCATATGGGCAACTCCAGCAGACTTGGTCCCAGGGCTAAGGGATATTATTAGAGATGAATTGTGGTAACTGCCTTTGATGACCCAGTTCAGACTATCCCCCTAAGCTTTTCTTCTATTTTACTGACCTTCTTTTTTTATTTCCAATTTATTTGTTCTCGGTAGAGGTCAGTGGTCACTGCATGCTGGGAAGAAAACGCCTCTCTGCAAATTCTAAGTCCTGATGTTTCAGCCACACCTGATACAGAATATCCATGTGTTTATCATACACATATCATCAGACACGTCTTTTACATGCCCAGTGAAGCGAATCACAACAGCTTTACAACCCTACCAGAATACATAATTCAGTTCAATGTCCCACAGGAGAACATAACTTAGTACTATATCCAAAGGCAAAACAGAATTTAAAAAAAAAAAAAAAAAAANAAAAAAAAAAAAAAAAACATGCTAAAGGCAAAAACTACTCACAGCTAAATGTAACACAGAAATTGTCAGATCTGTATCTCTATGCATAATATACAGTATAACTTAATATGTGTTGTATGTTAATTGAAACACATTATACTGTTTGCTGTTCAGTGGTCATGGTCATTCTGATAAATTATGTATTTTAATTTCAGTGTGTCAGTAATAATTGTGGGTGCATGTGGTTTTGATTTAGACTCACTCAGACATGAATCAAAAAAATGGTTTTGTGGTTTACGTTTGAATGGGTGGTTTCATAATTTGTTCATTTATCTGTATGAGTATGTGTAATTAATGTGTGTGAACTAGATCAGATGTTCTGATCTGACGCTGACTCATGCATAATCATCTCGTCAGGCTAATGTGACCACAGCAGGAGCTGTTGTCAGTGTGTGTATGTCTGCATGTGAATGTATGTGTATGTGTTTGTGTGCATGTGTACACTCTTTTCATATACTGATACTGAATGTCAATAAATGCATTTAGTAAATGAATAATGAATAACAGCAAAAATAGCCAGCCGTGATAAATGAAATAGAAAACACAATAAAATATAAGTCTATACTTTTCAGTACACTACAATTACTTGCCTATTTCACTTCTCATCATTCTGCATGAAGAAAGCCTCAGCTGATAACATGAATCTTATCTTTTCCTTAGTTGTCTCTGCAGGCAGAGGTGGACTGTATCCACACAATAATGATTATTAATCTTTGAGTGCACTGTACACACACAGAGATAGAGAGAGAGAGAGAGAGAGAGAGAGAGAGAGAGAGAGAGAGAGAGAGAAATGAGACTTTCAAAGCATTTGAGCCAAAATAATGTGACAAAATGAAAGATGTTGCACTAAAAGAAATTTCATAAGTAATAATATAGAATTAGCAGTCTGTAGTAGCACAAAAACATTGTTTCTGGAAAATGGTTCTCTACCATTTTCCCCAAAAGCTATCTCACACTGATAATAGTGATAACAGATGATGATAGTCTTTAGCTGCATACTCTATCATATATCAAACTCCAATATCAAGCCAGATCTTCCAAGGTATGAAACTGCACTATAGTTGTGATTGAAATGTGTGATAGTAATGTAGTTGTGTGTGTGTGTGTGTGTGTGTGTGTGTGTGTGTGTGTGTGTGTGTGTGTGTGTGTGTGGCTGAGATGGAATGCTTTAATATGCCCTTTACTGTCAATCATGTTCTTTCCCCTTCATCTGTTTGACCCGGGACTAGGAAGACAGATTGCAGGTCCCCAGCCTACCAAATGAAATGGAGATTGCAGTGAATGTGGGGCCTCAGAGCCATGATCTCATTTACATAGGGAAATCATAACAGGTAGAAAAGATTTACCAAGGCATCATCATCAGTAAAATATCATAGATTTATCATGGAGGTTTATTGTACTTAGCTGGTCTTGATTTTGTGAAGATCTATAAACATCTGGGAAGCTTGTATCACAAATCTTATGTTAATCGAAAGTATGATGCTGTCGTGCTAGAGGTTACTTGATTGTCTGACAACCTTAACAATTAATTATCACTTAATCCTTAAAACCTTGGGGGTCGGAGGTCGGTAGAGACCTCACCAACAGAGCTGGATTTGAATACTGAAATGGACTGTATGCACAGAAAGAAAAGATGTATACATATGCATGAAATATCTCAACTTAAGTTTAAAACTTCACCTTTCAGCAGTTTTGGCTGATTTATACTACAGTGTCTTGAAATTAGCTACAATTAGACAAAGGTGGGCTGTCAGGGCCATTAAGACCTTCTCTGCTGGCCTAGAGATTGTCAGAATCAGAAAATTATATTTTTATAATTTAATATATATTTTAATTAATGCCATATGTATTTTACAAAGTTTGTTTCCATCAGTCTATTATTTATGTCATTTCATTGCTACTTTCTCCCTCTGTTGCGCTGTTTCCAGTGCAGCTCATATAAATTAGAGCTTTTATCCAATCAGATTTTCCACCTGTGCTGTCTCCGGGTGAAAAATCTACCCTGAGGCCTTCAGAATTTCGAGTGAATCCCCTCTGCTGTTGAAGCAAATGGAGATGATGTTGTTGATTGTCATATTCTTTAACCAATCAGATTTTGAGTTTGCCATGTTGGGCGTATTCTTTGACACACCAGGCCTTCTAGCTGGCCTTGTTCCTTATGTCAGCATTTTTCATGTAGATGCCAGCTGCTGTAAAAACCCAAAGAAAAAGAAGCAGGGCCAGTTAGCTAACAGAAGTAAAACTAGCTAGCACATAACATAGCAGTATCTAAGATTTATTTAAACTTTATTTCATGATGTTTACATTTTTAAATGATGAGGTTGAGATTTTTTGTTTAGATTTTTATTTAACCCTGTTGTTTTTTAATGCATAATGGCTGAAGGCAGAGAAGAAATGGATTTACTGGCAAAGCCTTTTTCAAGAAGAACCTTTCAAGAAAAGCTGGAAACACTGTACAACCATGTCACTGAACTCTTTATAATGAAAGAAAAGAGAATGGACTTTGTCTTCAAATGATGAGCAGCTTCGGTAAGCTTGGTGGTCATATGAGTAAATGTGATGGTTGTTGTGAGTTTGTTCTTGTTTCTTTGTTGCTGACACTGATTTGGGCTATGTGGTGTCTATGATGCAGCATCCTGTCATAATGCGTAATAATGGTATACATCCTTGATGGTTTCAGTCAACATGTCTTTGTAATAGTGTATTGTAACTCTCATAGGTGTTGATCCTAGTATTAAATCACTTTATTCCACTCGATAAAGGTTACTGTCACTGTGCATATGGGGTGGTTAAGTCAAACGACAATAGATTATAGTCCTAGTGTCATGGTGAGGTTATTTGAAGGCAGTTTAATTGTGGGAGGACAGCACTGAAGACCTAGGTGTAAAATACATGGCCCACCACTGCAATTAGATTAACTTGCTATCATGCTAGGTACAGCTGGAAGGTGTACCTAGCATGATAGAAAAGCAGACAGCCATAGACAAACCAGGTCTCATTTTAAACAACACAGGCCAAAGATTAATTCAAGATCCTGTATCGCATAATCCAAGTAAACAAACTTCAAATGAAGGTAGAAAAAAAAACCCTTTTTAAAAAAAACACACCAAATTTTGGCAACTCAAGCAGATTTACAAGCAATTTGAGCAACATCTACTCAGTGTGGAGCTAAAAATACTGTATGGAACTGTGGAGCTAAATGTATGGAGCTAAAAACTGGAGATAGAGTGGCAACCTGAAACAAAGAAATAAAACATGAAAACTGAGTCAGGTCCAGTTGACCTGACTCAGTTTCATACAATAAATGTAGTGAGAAGAAGTATGACTTAATTATTTATGCTGTATCTTAATAATTTTCATACAGAGTCAAGCTGTATGATATATATCTTGTAACACTGGAAAGGATGAGGAAATAATGTGATCACATTAGCACTAATGCATATACAAACAACACAAGAAAAAGACATAATAATTGCATTTATTAACACCTGGTAAGGATGAAGGCCTTTCGCTTGGAGATTACAGATACTGTATATGTCTAACTCAAATCATTCCAAAGTTACGCATTAATTAGAACTGTAATTGCCTGAAATGCTGTCATCTCACACTGACTCGAACTGACAAATATTCAGAGAAAAGTTCTGGCATATCCAAGGCCAATGTCTAACGATTTGAATCATAATACACTGTCCATTCTCCTTTGCCTGCTGCTATATTCTCGCTTTTTTTTTCCTCTGAATACTGGATTGTAATGCACAGGCTTACCTGGGCTAAAACCTAGGGGCCCAAACCAACCAAACCAAATAGGGGCCTCCATTTATACATTTTTTTTTTTTTTTTTTTTTTTGGAAATTGAATTCTGCACAGAGTTGTTATTTGCCAAAGAAGGACTCAATCATACTGTTTGGGTTATTGATTGATAGTTATTTCACCTCCCAGCAAAGCTCAGTTAAAATAGTTAAATTTGCAGATGACACAACAAGGCCTCATCTCTGCAATGATGAAATTGTTTATAGGGAGGACATCGCCCTTATGACTAGCTGGTGTCTTAACAATAACCTGCATTTAAATATTTCTAAAATTAGAGAAATGATTATTGATTTCAGAAAGGGCCTGAACAATATCAAACCCTTGGCAGTCAATGGTGAAGTACATCGTCAGTTTTAATGTTTTAGGTTTTCTTCCTCCCTGAAGTGGACAGCCAACACAACAGCCATCATAGGGAAAGCCCACCAACGACTCACACAGCTGAAAAAGTTTAAAGTTTCAAGTGAAGGCTTGCTCTTGTTTTCCAGATCTGTGATGGAATCCATTCTCACTTTCTCAATAACAGTGTGGTTCAGTAACATCACAACCCAGTAAGCAAAACAGTTAGAGAGAATTGTGCGCACAGCCTCAAGAATCATTGGCATTAAAGTTCCTGCTCTCAAAGAAATTCACGAGTCACGTCTGAAAAAACTGGGCTTAAAAGTCTTAAAAGCCCGACACATTCTGCTAAATCTCTTTTCACATTTCTCCCTTTGGGAAAAAGGCTCAAATTTCTCCCCAAAGACAACCAGATTCAGGAACTGCACATATACATCTGCAATTCATGTTTTAAGTGATTCTCAGGACCTAGTTTTTAACTGTTCTTTGTAACTGATACAATTCAACTTTATGTAGTTTAGTTCTGATTCAATGTTGCACATTTTAGCTGTTATTTATTGCTAATTAGCATTTTTAATGAGTCTTAGGACTCACATCTTAGATTTATCCAATGTATATGTGCAATGAATGACTGTTGTATGTTTATTTATTGTCTATGTATTATGAGCACACTGAGACAAATTCCTATCAACTGTAAGTTGACATGGCANTTTATTGTCTATGTATTATGAGCACACTGAGACAAATTCCTATCAACTGTAAGTTGACATGGCAATCAAGTATTTTATTGTGTGTTGTATTGGTTGCGTAGCCAGATTGATGCACTGCGTTTCCGAGATACACCCGCCCGCCCATCTGTGTCAAATCTTTGTGACTAGTCTGATCGCTGTAATTGACAAATGAGAACTAAGTTGCAATGGAGGACATAAAACAGTATGAAGGTGGAGCAGTAAAACAAAAAGCACTTAAACAAAAAGAAATGAGGGAGTTGGAATTATTCCAAAAAATTCCAAAGCTGACGGGTTACTTCAAAAAGGCTGTGCCTTCGCTGGAGAAAGCCAATACAGAGATCGCTGCCACAGGTACGCTGCTAGCTGATCCAGCGCCACTAGCTACATCTGTCGTTAGCAGCAGCGAGGAGGCGGGCACAGGACCAGCCGCTGCCACAAACATCACATCCACTGTCACAGCTGTTACAGAAGATGTTGTGGCAACTGAAGGGAGCATCCCGCTGGAGGAGCCAGCAGGTGGACACGCATACCATGCCGTGGCTGCAGTCAAGAATGTTCCTGCTGCTAGTATCAGCATCAATAAGAATAAAAGGACCCCAATCTTGTCAGAACAAAGACGCTAACTTTGCAGCTTCAGAACGCCAATACAAACATCAAAAGAGATTCTTCACTAAATCTCACTTTGATCGCAAACTAAGAAATGGAGTAATATCTACCCAGAGAGTGACTGTTACTCCTGCAGGCACTATATTTTGTTTTGCATGCAAGATATTTGGGAACATGAATGAACAGTCATACTCTAAGACATTTTGTAATATCAGATTTAATGACTGGAAACACTGAAGTGACGCTATTGCTGCACATGAGGGCTCTGAAATGCATAGAGAAGCAATGCTTGCATACATTATAAGCACGCAGCAGACAGTGGAACATATACTCAGAGCTAAAGAANAGAAGCAATGCTTGCATACATTATAAGCACGCAGCAGACAGTGGAACATATACTCAGAGCTAAAGAAACAAGTTGACAGTGAGCGTGAAAATTGGACGCAAGTTTTGCCTTCCGTATATTTCTGACATTGAAAGGTATTTTTGGTAAACAGTAGACTTCAATCAACTATGACAGAGAGAGTCACTGAATTTTACGGACGTAATCAAGGACTTCTCGACCAGGAAAACCAGAAGAAAGCACTTCTAAAACTTTTTTTTTTTTTTTTTTTTNTTTTTTTTTTTTTTTTTTTGGTCATTGGTTTACTGTGTTATTTATGCTTTATGTTATTTGAAAATAATAAGGATCCTATAAAAACTCAAGCCCAGGGGCCTATGACCACATTAAGGTACCCCTGGTGTCTCCAAACAAGATTCCATCATCATCGGGTTTTTGTCTTCACACCTGTGCACAAATCGCTGAGCGCTGATCAGCCAGCAGCACCAAGAACTGGTTAAGTCAACATTTCTAGATGCACACAGACAAATTCATTCACACATAAATGAAGTGATGAACACAGCAACAAATCATGCATAGTATCCACATAGACACGCATGGAAACACAACAGGACACAATTGTGACTTCTACTGCTTCATGGGAAACACATTGCTTTGTCATTTTAACTGTGAGAAAAATGAAGAATTCATTCACATGAATAAATAAACAAGAACACACATACATTCACAAACAGTATGTTTTCTAACTCCACCCCACTGCATTTCAGAATTTGCTTGCTTCTAGCTGTACTGCTTGATTTTGGCAATCCTGGCAGCCATTAAACCAGAATATCTGCTGGGCTCTTAAAGCTGATTTGACAAGCTAACAGAAAACTGCCAGCTGAAATTAACCAGGAATTCATCTTAACTCTGCTGCTCACCTTTTTATAGACAGGCACAAGATGATTTGCAGAAAAGAAAATTTTTAGCAAACAGAAGACTGGTGTAGCAAAGGAGAAGTGACCATGGGGGATTGGTGGTGACATCTGCCCATAGTCTTGCTGGCATTGTTGCTGTGGTGAAGAGGGAGGGAATGTCAGATTGCTCTAACAGCCACTCTGGTTAGACTGAGCCAACATCGCCCGGCAAGACTGGAGACAGGGCTGGGGTCAGGACATGCCCTCTGGGAAGCTCCTTTATCACTAATTGCTATCCCAGTGTGGCCAACCTGACCTCATCCAACAGTGCACACACACACACACACACACACACACACATACATGCAGAGAGCCGAGGAGTTCAAGGATGACAAATGCTCTGCTGAGATAACAGAGTGTAAAAAGGGACAGAGAGAAAGATAGAGTGTCTGTAGCTTTTTGTGCGAATTATGACATTTAACATTTCCTGGATCCCACTCTCTTGTGTGTTCAGAGGGCTGAAATTTTGCATTTGCAATTGCATTTTTAAGACAGTTGACCAGTGGAATCTTTTCCATTGCACTATGGTAAAAACAGACAAAACTGTATACGCCTATACTGTATGATTTATCACTTCAGCCATACAAAAGAAATACTAAAACCAGCCAATTTGCCAAACACAACAAACTTGGTTTCTTCTGCAAAAACACAGATCACAATCAATATTTTTGAACATAATTTGTAGTTTTGTTCACTGTCGGTATGTTTAACTGAATATTCCTACAATATCTGCACTGCAGCCACAGTATGATTACAGTATATTCAAGTTTAGAAACATACACCCTTACTTTAACCCGTGCTATTTGAACATCCCTCTTTTTCCCGCAATGGCAGATATTGAACGCATAATGTGTACACGGAAGCATCCTGTATGAGTGTATTTCAGAAAAGATCCAATTATCAAAACAGAATATGCATGCTCAAAAAAGAGAAGACTGACAAAATTGAAGTTTGCTGACTTTTTGTGTTAAGCTACTGCATTCATTAGGCTGATGTTGATCACCACAGTGCAGCCTGTTATATTAATGTTTCCCTCTCGTCACGCTCCTGGCTAAATGAACATGAGATGTTATATGACAATGAGATTTATAGTATTTATACACCATCTAAAGATGAGGCAAGTTGCCACTGAAGCCTGTTTTAAATCACTTACATTCACACTAATAATGAAGCATAGTTAGGCTGCCAGCAAAGATTCAATGCATGGTCTCCATTAAGAGCTTTTAGTGGGGGGCTGAGTTTCCCTCTCAATGTTTTATTATCCCATAGCTGAGAAAGGACTTAACAATTCAGAGAAAACACAAACCATCATACATTCTATTGGTATTTAAATCATCGCCTCTACTCATCCTGACCCCTTTTAGCAAGCCACTTCTCTTCCTGTGTCAATGATTTCACACAACTGAGTTTACACAGCACAAGTGAGTTTTGCCACAAACACATTTACAGAGTATTTTCCACAATCATTTTAACTACAGCTGTCACTAGAACATGGTGTCTGTGAGTGGGTACTTTGAGAACCCACTCACAGACACCATGTGAGTGTGACTGGGTACTTTGAGAACTCTTGAAGTAGACACTTTAATTGAAGATAAAATTAAGGAATTTCAGCATGTATCATACATGTTTGCACATTGCATGGATTCTCTTACAACCCCAAATACAAGATAATTAGTGGGCCAAGAAACTAAATCCAATATGGGGGTGGAATAAATGATGTCAAGGACAGTTTGATCTCTCGCTCTTTGAGAAGAGCTCAGACCTTAAAAAGATATTACCAAATGTAATGATGGAAGAAAAGAATTGGGCTATCTTTAAGTTCATTTCAGTTCATTCATTCTCCCAAATCTGATGCCCTTATGCAGGTCTTACAGGAGGAGGTGTTAGGGGGAACTACGAAAATGTGCAATTGCTCATTATAAACATGTCAACTATAAATGAAAATTTAGAAGGATGTCTTTTCTCAATCAAGGACATTGTGCTTGTGTGTATGATTGAATTTTGTTCATGTCACACTGTTGTGTGTACTCAGTGGTGACAGGTGAATGTTTGTTTGCTTTAATTTTGTGTGTGCATGTACATGAACACACTTTAGAGCAATAATGTAACCACTTATTTCCAAGGCATTGTGTTAAGTGTGTGGTTGGATCAACAAGCCACAAGCAAATGGTTTCAAATCACTCTGGTACTGTTGTATTCATTAGGCAGAAATAATGTTGATCAACATATAACATAACTGTGTGAGTTTTCCATACAAATTAAAATAATAATACTGTATCCCTTCCTTGACCTCCTTTATACTATACTGCTCTGTAAGATTCTTTTAGACAATTTGATTTATTTATTTTTTTTTAACAGTTTCATGTATTTATTAGAGTTGTCTACCTCTAAACTCTGACTCTCTGGTGAGTACTACCACAGGGGATGTGGAAGTGTAAAAAGACACACAGGGTGGTGTGGTGAGCAATGAAAAGGGGATAAAGTAAATTGTGTATATATTCAGAACCACACATACACACCAGCTCATTCAGTGACAGTCAAGGACCCAAAGCAACCAGCATATCTATAATTCTCTGCCCATGCTTTTAACTGTTTGCCTCTCATTTACAGATGGCAGACCTTACTGTAGCATTAGACTCACTCTCATGACAAATCAACTGCATAATAATATTCTGGATCATTGTACGGTGTAAAACAAAAAAAAAACAAAAAAAAAAAAAAANAAAAAAAAAAAAAAGGAGCAGAGAAACAGAGATAATAGTTTGCCTTTATCTGTTGCCTTTTTACCCTTCATGCAAGCAAAATGTGTGAGTCAGCTAGAAAGATCCTTGCAATCTGTGAAAAATCTTGCATAACCAGGCACTTTGAGATTGATAAACTGCAAGTAGCAAGCAACATCACACTTTCAAGAGTATTTTTATCCAGCACTTAATTTCTTGCATTCTGGAGGAATCTAGGTGTGCAGTATGTTGTGGGAATCTCTCAGACAACCCATGAAGGTAGCAAACCCAAACATCATCTCATACAGAAATATGAAATCAGTCTTGACCCTAAAATGCCACACAAAGTAATTAAGAGCATCTAGTGACAAGGATCTGTATTTCCTGTCATTATTCTGCAATGTCTCTGTTTGGCTCTAGTCTGAGCTTTGTTGTCTTTGCTCTGTGGCACAGCTGTGGTGCTGAGGATAATAGAGGATTCTGCAAGCGTCTGTACTGCGCAATAATGAAAAACACCCCTTGCTGCGAGAGGAAATAGGCGATTTCATAATCCGACTGAGGCCTTGGCCTTGGTCGCTGGTCCATGGAGAGTGTCTCATTAAACTTCTCATTAGTGACACACTGAGCTTCTGTAATGACTCAATGCAAATACAAATCACCTCAGAGAAGGACAGCAACAATGGACTGCATCCCTGTGCTGTCAAACCCTCTGATAAAACATTTGTACTTGGAAAATGAAATAATATTGGACACCTGTTTACAGTGTAGGAAGAAAATGTATTTTTTAAAAAATGGGAAACTTATTGCATTCTGGATCTCACCTAATCAAACTAATCACCAAAGTAACATACACTAATAAAAACTGTCTGCATTTCTGGTTGCAAAATATCTTGCATCTACTCAAAATGCCCTCGAAGCTATCTTCTGCTGTTGATTTTAACATACGAATGCTTGAAAGGGTTGTAATGGTGGCACTTAAACTGTTTCAGTGGGATAAGTGCTGTGGTGCCATGATTGCTTGTATGGCTGCAAGGTGTTGAGACTGTGTGTGGGTGAAGGCTGTGTTTGAGAAACCTGGAACATGCAATCATATTTTTATTACAGCAGGTCACATGGTAAGGACTGAACTGGGCAGCCATGCAGAAGCAAGTTGCTGCTTTCCAAACATGGAGGCATACTTGTATGGGGTGGACAAATTGATTCCAGCAAAGTGTGTATCCTGTATTAAAAGGAAAATACAAAGAACACACAAAATATAGTTTAATCGATGAAGACTTCGATACTTCTGCTCCAAATCTAAATCATTTAAATTTTTCACCACATACCTGATAAACTAAAGCAAGAAAGATAGTACACACACACACACACACACACACACACACACACACACACACACACTTCTCTGTTTTGAAAGGTGGCAAACATGGAAATAAAGCCATCACACTGCACTGACGTGAGCAGGATAAGGAGGAATCTCTGTTTGTGAGTATATGTATGTATGTGCATGTGCCCATGAGTGTGCATGTTTCTGTGGCCTACATGCCTGCTTGGCTCTGCAAATGAAACTTTGTATGAACACTCTGATTAGTGCACCCCTTGGCTGGAATCAAATCTGGCTATGAATATCAATTCTGCACTCATCACTAGTTTCTCCCCTTGATGCCCCACCTAACACAAAAGCAAATCAGCTTTCTGTTTGTGTCAGCATTTACCAAGAAGCGCTCTGCTGCTCTAAAGAGGGAGGCTCCTTCAGCCTCCCTCCTTATCTCAAGGGCAAGAAGAGATGCCTTTGTACAGTATGAGTTATATGAAAGTGGATACAATGAACATATGTAGTTAGTGTCTGAGGCAAAAGAAAATGTTTTAGTTTGAGTACTGAAGCAGAAATTAAGATAAATCATGGCCAACCCATGTGTTTTGTGAAACATTGTGGCATTAGATCCTATACTATATGTTTAAAGGCTCAATACAAACACCCGTAAATCCTTTCACATTTATACACAAAACATAAATTCCACACTACACTATGTAACCTTGATTGAAAATGGTTGATTCTCCATTGTTTTTTTATCAGACAATGAATAATTGCTTGCAGTTTGCCAGTTTCAGGCCAATCAGAGTTTATATTGACCCCTTGTACAATCATCATGCTGCATTCATGTGTCAGCCAATCCCATTTCACTGCTGTCTAATTTTTCTCAACAATCAGAGCCTGAGCCATACCATGCTAGGTGATGATATGATTGAGGGTGGTAGGAAATATTCATCATTTTTATCGTCTTCAATCATTTCATCTTATTCACTGACATGAACATTGTAAAATACTGTAGAATCAAACAGAAAGCAGAGGTATGGTCTTCTTGGTTCAAATTATAATGGAAGTGATCTCTGGGTAGGTTAATATGATTGGGCTGTGTGGGTAACTGTGCATGTGCTAAGGAAAATAACTGTGAGTAAACTGTAAACATTCAGTCATTAACACTTAAGCCAGTGCATGATTTCAAAGACCTATTGGTCAATCAATTTTAGTGACATGTCAAAATTGTTCTTGCCTCTAAGATTATAGGAGACAGGGATGATCATCTAGCAAAGAGAAATGAACAAAAAGTAGTATGCAATTATAGCAGTGACAAGGCAATAATGGCACAGAGACCCTAGTGCTCACACTGTGCTCTCATTATCTGCTGTGACTTCAGGTCTTCAATATTAGCCAACTATAAGTACTCTGCAGGACCATCTGCTCTGCCAGCTCTGGTTATTTTAAGACTGAGAAAGACAACCATAGAGAAAATGAAAGAATAAAGAATAAAATGCTATTTATGGAAAAAGGAGAGACCAAAGAAAGGCAGAAAAAGTTGTCTGAAGTCAAAAGAACACATAAAAATCGTAACTTAATGTGGAAAGGGGGCATTGCTGTAAAATGAGGTTTAAACATGAAACAACAGCAAATTTTCCTTTAGCTCAAAAAGGAAGATAAAGCCTTGTTTCAAATATAATAACAGAGTTGATGGAACAAGCGAAAGCTTCCTGCTGTTAGATCTATGTAAGTATAAAAACAAAGTTTAGAAAAATCTCTGAAAATGGAACTTAATGAACCTTTATGTGAATACATACTGTAGATACATCAGCGGTCTTCAGAAAATGGTATAGTGTTTGGCTTAACTCTTTGAATCAAACCTTTGCTTTTTGGTTTTTGAGCTACAGGGTCAGACACCTCATTTTTCCTTTCAGTGCTGGTGTAGTAAGCTTTCTGAAATTGCTGAGCTGTGAATTTCACATAAGATATGTCATTGTTGCCATTATGAAAACCCATTCTTGCTGAAAACATGCAAGAATTAATGGTATAATAAGGCGGTAAAATTGTCTTAATTCTGTGAAATACCAGAACCTGATAGTTCCCTCTATTTCTTTTACATATCATCCAAACCAAAACATCACATCACTGCTCACTCTAAATGTTTGAAGAGACTTCCTTGCATACTGTTTATCTGTACACTGTAGATGTAGAAGCAGGCTGAGAATAGCAGATGCCAAACTCAGGTGTGCACTCCCCAGAACATCCTCTATGCCTCATGCATTGTTATGCACCTCAGCTCTTTCCAGCTATAGTCAAAGAAAAACAAAAAATCTCCAGAAAGCAAAAAAGGTGAAGTTGACATTTTTGTTGTAAGTAAAACTCTCACATTTGACAAAAAAAAATCCTTAATTAATGTAACATTGCTTTTGATTCTGTTCAGCATGTCTTATTTCAGTCATGGCCCAGTGGTGGAGAATCTTACCTTCTGTCTGATCTCCTCCTCCATCTTGACAGGGGAACCCAGCTCCGCTACCTGTTTAACACCTTCACTGGGATAGCCACCGTACTCCCACAGCACATAGTTCTTAGAATGAGATGCACCAATGAGGGCTGACCAGTGATTTGCACGACCTGTTGAGTTCAGATGAAACATCTCAATGAATCACCCACATGCATCATGGCAATGATCAATTTGCATGTTTTTTTTCTGTTTAGAATAAACATTGTCATAATGCTATGTTGTTTTTCGATTCAACGACAGGACTCAAAATGTTTTTGCTACAAGTGTAATCAATGATCTAATAAATGTCCCCAGTGAATGTTTTCTTGCCTCATTAGCTACATTCTTCACTCATTAACACTAATCGTGTTTTGCTTGCACTGAGTTCCAAGAACCATGAATCTTGCTGCAGCTCTTGAGCAGGTCACATTCAAAAAAGTAGGCAGGAAATATCATGATAAACTTGCTTATTATATTTTAATTCACCACCACCTTACTGAGATCTATGAGGATAGCTTCATGTCATATCTCTTCATCTACTCTTACCCATTCACGTATACATTATAGATGGAAGGCATTATCTGACTAGTCCATGTTGCACCTTAGATCCTTTAAGTGCTTTCCTGTTGCAGGTTATGACTCTTTCGGTGGATTTACAAAGTCCTATAAGACTGAGTTGCACAAACATGGTATAATTCACAGCTATAAGATTTTTTTATACTGACATTTAATCAAATGACTTCCTTTAAAGTGAAATAGTTGCTAGTACTGCTGATCTCACTGAACATCAAAATACAGCTTTACAGGTTTTACACATACTGTATACTCACACAAGTAATTACATAAATAATTTAACATTGGTGTTGACAATATTTCAGTATTATTACTGCCTCTGTAAGGACTTTCTCTCTCTCTCTCTCTCTCTATCTCGTTCTCTCTCTGTAAGACTGGGACCATTAGATGCCTTCGATCAGATGCTGATAAGGCATAGAGTACAGCTGTTCACCTGGCAATAATGGGCCCCCTGTTGACTTTTACAAGTCATTTGGAGAATCTGCACTGTGAGCGTCTCAATCGTCCAGCACATCTAGAAACTATGCAGAAACTATATGCCACCCTGGTGCCTGAGCGCCCTTCACCAATCCCCTGCTGACATATAATTCTCTTCCATCTATGTAGGCTTGAATGACATCAAGCTGCTACAGCCTGTAGAGGATAATTCTCAAGGATAACTTCAAAGTTCCAATCAACACCCTTTTATGCTAAGCATGCAATTTTTCATCTTTTACAGTATTCTTGCAATAGTAAATTGTGGATTATTTTACAGTTGTTCAAATAAAATTGCTGGTAGGAATTTAAATGTAAAGACTGCACCCGACCAACAAATATCTGTACCCTCTGCTAATGTGACACTGGCCCCTTCTAATATAAGTTCACTTTCAACAAGAGTTTTATTTTACTTCTACAAAATGAGATTTTTACTGCAACCTGAATAAATCTTTGTAAGCACATCCAGCTCATTGATCTCTAGCTCACTGAACTCTGTCCCTAGAACTATAATTTTTAACAGCTCTTCCACAAATATTGGACATCGTGGTCAATTGGGTGTTGTTTAATGAGTCATTCAGATGTAGGCCCATTGCCAATAATATATTTTGCAGTTTTAAGGTGCTGTGGCCAAGGCTTGCTGTTTGCTTGCCTTGTTTGATGGGAAATTGGCCATAAGTGGCTACTTTTTTATTTCACAATAAAGGGATGTTAAACACTGCCCCCCCCCCCCCCCNCCCTTTGATGCTCTCATTCTATAACCACTGGCGACAGCAGAGGCCAATTCATCCAACCATTCGCTGTCATGATATATTCCCAGTGTCTGAGCAAGCTGCCATTGCTTGCGTTAAATAGCTGCATGACTTACAGTGGGGACAAGAGAGAGAAAATAGAACTGTCAAGGTTATCATGTCAGGAGGTAAAAAGAGGTCCTGTTGGCCTGTTTTACAGAAACCTTCTGGTTTCTGAATGTGTGTCACCACAGAGATCTCATGCTCAATCTCTGTGTTTGAAGGACATCTGTTAAAAATAGAAATATGATGGGTGATGCCTAACTACTGCTTCCTACAAAAAGACAAAGTCAGACCGAGCTTTTGTGATTGGACAGCATCGTGAAACCTCAAATCAGGAGAGATTATTATGTACTAATTATAGTCAGTAATCAGTATTGTCCAGTGCAGTATGTGCATTCTTTCCCCTAATGCTCGTTACCTAGGACATGACTTTGTGCAAGGAGAAATCCAACAAAGAGTCTGGATGAAACAGAAGCCACTTGGCTTGCCCTATCTTCTTTTATCTGTGAGCTGTGTGTTTGCGTAAATATATGAGAGAGCAAGTCACGTGCCAGTTAGTCCTTCCCATAAAACAGTAAATTAAGGCTCCTGTCGATCTTAGGGTTTATCTTACTCCTCTCTAATCAGTATATTGATCTGACCAGCGAGAGCTCGATTTAGACAAGAGAGCCAGTGTAATCCATAAGTCCATTCACATCCTGAGAATGTATCTCAAGGTTATACACACATCACACTCAGTCATAGTAGCTTAACATCCACATGTGGAGGACATATCCTGGGTAATTTCAGGTTTATGGTGTTATAATCAAGATCAAATGTGTGATGGAGCTGAAGTGATATGAAAGAACAACAGAGCTGATTCTGCTTACGGGGATAGTCTTTGGGATGAATCTTCTCTGACCAGTTCCCGTAGAAGGTGACTCTGTACTTGGCTGTTCCACAGGCACAACAGTCAAGCAGGGGTTTATCTGTAATATCTCCATATAGGGATTCTGTGCAGAAATGGAGAAAGGAAAAAGAAAAACAGCCAGAGAGACAGATACAGAAGAAAATGAGACAGGCACAGGAGGATCGCTCATTAGTATAAAGAGCAGATGAGTGTGGTGCCCAACTTCATGATATGGTTGAGATGGTAGTTCAAGGAAATGGGGAGAAAAGGAAGGAAGAGAAGGAGGGCACAAAAAAGGCAGCATAGTGTAGCGTAGTTCTTTTGATCTGTTTCTCAGTCTGGCATTCAATGTCATGTACAGCCAGGGGGGCTGCACTCATTTACAGTCATTCACATGCCAAAAAATAACAGCAAAGATGATGTCCCTGCATCAAAATCAAGAATGAAACAGCAGAGTAAAAGAAAATGACAAAAAAAAAAAAAAANAAAAAAAAAAAAAAGACTATCAGTGGGGAGTGAAATAGAGAAACTGCAGGCAGAATGAGGGAACAAGAAATTCATGGCAGATTATGTATTCGGTTTCAATAATAAAAGCATACCTTTCTCACACATTCGCTTTGTGAGTGAGCCTTCATCCTGGAAATAGATTATCCTCTTCTGCACAATGCTAGCCCTACACAGAGAGAATAAAGAAAAGACTGAGGTTGTGAGGATGGATGACGGATTGTTAGGCCAACAGCAAATGCATGCACAAAGGATTAAGGTAAGACTGAGTGTGACAGAAAAAGACTGGAAATTATGAGAAACATTTGAAGAAGGAGTGAGAGTGAAAAAAAACGAGAAGACAACAGGGAGCAGGAAAAATGAAAATGTAAGTTTTAAGAGCTGATCGAATGAACAGTGGATTGTGGCAGATGGTGCAGGTGCAGAGTTATTCATAATCATCTTCTTGTGCTTTCAGAATACTCTTAAGAGCAGATATCAGCACCCACAGGGAAATTGTTAAATCAGGCACTTTCAAACTGAGGCATTCAATAGCTCTTCCGCAGAGTACAAAAGCACATATTAGCATTAAGACGTATACCAAGCAGGACAGATACGAAAGGTTGCAGAGCAAAAAGAGGCTCGTTTCCCAAGTAAGAGAGTAATTTCCTTTGAATTGACAAAAGTCTTTAAGGTACTTTAAAAANAAAAAAAAAAAAAAAAAAAAAAAAAAAATCGACACAACAGCACGCACACACACAGTATAGAATGTATAGTGTGGAAGGTAAGCGTTAGGCTATGCACTGCATCACAGATAAGAGTGACTGACAGACTAACAGCAACGTCTCCCAAATTGTGAAGCCTGGCAGAAGGAAGCTTTTCTAGATTGAGCTGTCTAAGAGGCTAGCCCCACTGGGTATTGGCGAACACGGGTCTGAGAGGGGCCTTGACATGTAAATCAGCTGCTAACAAACCTTTCAAAGGCCAACAGACAAAACAACAATGGAAAACAAGCCTCCAGACACCTAACTTCCTCACAAAACCATTTTTTACACCAGCCGTAGCTGCAGGAAGGTTTCCATGGTGATAAAAGGTACTGGATGGAGGCTCAGGACTTACGTCTGACCCAGGTAGGCCCAGTCCAGCTGCAGACAAGTACAAGAAGACAAGGACAGAGACACTGGGACAGACACTGCATGCTAAACTGGAGGATGAGACAAATGAGACATCCAGAATTGTCTAAACCCGCAAAGGCAGTACATCTTATGTTACTTTGTATATCCATATTTCATGGTTTAGTATATTTATATTGAAATCCAATATGATTCAAGCAAATACGGAAATGCATCTGTCATGCATGTCTTTCCAAGCTCACGTTCAGAAATGTATACTATATAATTTCATGCTGGTGGAAAGCCCAAATAGTACTAAATGCAATCTAATGCCAATTTCATTGAGCACAAGTCCATTGTTTTTTCACCTATGCCTGTTTAGTTTAATTTCCTGCCTCCAAATGAACCCATTTGTGCTGAGCTGGATGTGTTCATGTCACTAGGCAGTGCGTTGCAATTTGGTTCTGCTTTTGGCTATACCTGCGCTGCTCGGACCACCACTTATCCAAAAGGCAAGCACAAAGCAATTTTAGTGACTTTAGTTCTCAGAGAGGTAGGCTCTAAAAAACAATTCCTCTGGATGATTACAAAAGCATTTTTTTGTCACAACAACAGGACTATTGATGTGTAAACAGCCATTATGTACTGAGACATTCATAGATATGACTTACTAAATGAAGTCTTTTCCATCATGCAAGTAAACAAAACAACATGACAGTAATCATGGTAACATGTTTACTGTACTACAGAATGTAACTATGACTGTAGTCTCATTGCGAAGATATCATTATCTTCTAAAATAACTTCATGAGAGGACTTTCCCTCTGACTTAAATTAAAATCCAACTTCAAAAGGGACCTTGTCTACCACTGAAACCATATCTGGGGTTGTGTCTATAATATTTGGGTGCTGTGTAAAAAGATAAGAAAGAACATTTGTTGTGTTTGTGATTCCCAGAGATGAAACACAAGTGTTTGTTAAAAACATTCCCACTCATTCCCATTCCCAAAAACATTCCTGGACTCTCTTCCTGGCTCATTAAACTGCCTGCTGGTTTCAAGGGGATGAGAGGACTTGATGTGACTGGCCATTACTGAAACCCACCCCGACTCCACCTGCTGATCCTGCATTTCTTCTACTAATAATCTACTGTCCACTGCTCTTTAAGCATCATTTACCATTTAATGTGTACAGTGTGAGACAAAAAGAAAAATAACAAAAAGATCAGCGATCAAAAGGTCAGTCCTATACAAAATGGTAGAACATGAGGTAATCATTGCAAATCTCCCATTTCACAGAGAGACAGCCATGACAGGTCACGTCCGGCACACTGAGAAGAAGGACATGATGGACATTTACAGTATGTGACTGTAGAGGAGTAGGCATGACTCTCACAGAGATGTGGATGAAAAAGGCAAAAGACACCACCAGAACATCCCTAATTGTTCACGCTTTAATTCAATCTCACCCCAATTTCACATATCTCCCTGAGAGAGAGAGGAGCACACTCTGCTTCACTGCTTGCCCACTTTCCTGGGCTGGCCAGACAATCAAGCAAAGTAATGCTTATTTAACATCCAATTTAAATTCTATCAATGAGATGCTATTAAAGCTTGACTCACTTTGCCGGATCCACACCAGCGCCGATCCCAATCACCCCAGAAGTGCTCTGATTTCAATGTGCTTGTGTGTGTGACTGTGTGTGCATGTGTGTGTGCTTGACAGAAAAAGAGAATAGGAGAGAGAGAGAGAGAAGGTAAAGGGGAAACTGATATAAATTTTTATCTTGCTATGGCTACTTTTCCATTTCCATTAAGAATGGATGTGTAAAATAACCAAGTACTTGAGCCAGAGATTACAAATAATTATAGAAAGAAAAATTAATATAGCAAAACACACACACACACAAAGCTAATTAATTCAAATGTAGTTACCATGGGTTACCATGGGCTGCTTGACTATACTGTTGAAGTTCTATTGAACTCCATATATATTAACTAATCTTTTTGTTGAAGGAATTAAAGAGGTTCTGACAGCTGCATGAGGTTGTGACAGTCATCTGATCGCTGACACAATGTCTAAGTCAGACAGCCAATCAGAACACACGGCACTATCCTATATAACACATGCCACAGGAAGATGACAGATAAATTGCTTCCCTTACAAAAGAAAGATAAAAGATAGTGGCATGTTGGATGATGCCTGCAAAGTTTGGATTATATTCTTTTGACAGATGCTCTAGTTCTCCAAAAAAAAACAAAAAAAAAACAGACCCAACAATGTGGGTTAGGCTGTGAGAATGGTTCCTGACAANAAAAAAAAACAAAAAAAAAACAGACCCAACAATGTGGGTTAGGCTGTGAGAATGGTTCCTGACAAAAGTTTGCTTTTTCAACAACTGTAGGTCATGTTTGATTACAAGTGTAGGCCATGTTTGATTGAATCATCAAATGCCCCCGATAAGAACAATGGAAGCCAATTATTTTTAATCCAATTAGCTATAAAGCTAAGCATTTGTTAAAAAAAAAAAAAAAAAAAAAAAAACACAAATGGGTGAAAAGAATGAGAAAATCCCTGGGCTGTGAGGGAAATTGTGCTGGGAGGATAAGATTTGCTATTGCCTAAAGCATTGTGTGGACAGAAATTAATTTTTAAAAAAAAAAAAGGATGTGGGAAGATTTACAATTATAATGTTTTACATTTACAGGTATTAGGTCACAGAGCCACAGAAACAGCAGAAAAAGTTTACATATAAGAGCATACCAGAGATTTTGCATGTTTGAGCCCAATAAATACTATCAGCATACATGTTTAATAAAACTTATTTTCGGTTTAGTGTTAGTTTGCCAAATCCCCTAATCTTTCAAAATCAAATGTTCAGGTGATACACCCACCTTAAAATTCAATGCTTTGCCTGCTAACACTTGTGCATGATTGCAAAAGGCACATAATTTAAATTTTTAAAATTTAAAATTTTGTTGGCTCGATTAAATTAAACTCCGACAAAAAATTTAACAGACTGTGTTTGCTGATGGATTACTTATCTGGAACAAGTGAAGTCTCTACAAGTTGATTTTTATAGCGTACTGGAATGAACTGAAAACAACATCAGTCTGAAAGGTAGAAAAGAATATTCTAAAATTTACTGCTCAGTAGTGTTTTGTTTTGGTTTTTTTTTTAATAATGGTTGGTAGTAATGTAATGTGTATATGCTGGTTGTATTTATTGGGCTTAAACATGCTAAATCACCAGTATGTTCCTTTAAAGATTAATTTTCAGTTGCTCACATTATAAGCAAGTGCTACTGAGAAGAGCAGGGGCTAATGGTTCCTTAAATATAAATACCATACCAGACACTCTGATATTACTGATTCTAGCATGGAGATTGAGAATATCTAGGTTTCATGGAAAGACTTTCAAATGTTAAGAGTTCAGAAGTTTGAGGTGCATCATGGTCTGACCCTATCATCAGCAGCCAGCCTCAGACCCAAGCAAACCACCAAACTCACTCTTTCCATCTGAAAGACAGCAACTGCTGGTCAATTATACTGTAGCAAGCCATGAGGGAGGAGCAGGATTCCCAGGACAACATGTGGGCCACAGAAGCATGCACATGCACGCATGTACACACACGCACACATGCTATACTTTCATATCCAGATGATTTTTAAATGACCGTGATATTTTATAGGCAAACAGACAGTCTGGCAGTGACAGAGCTCTTCTGGGATATGAAATGAAATTAAAAACAAACATCACCCTGCCTGCAGCGGTAATAAAATTGTCCACTCAAAGCTAATCTTTGGTGTTAGCAATCATTTCATATTGTATGTTGTTTGCTTGTGGATATGTGTGTCTGCTGTGTGCATGTGTGTGTCCATGTTTCCACGCTGGTGTGGGCTGTATGACAACATGGCCATACAAGAGCAACTGTACAAGAGCAACTCTTGCTCTGAAGGATGTACTGTAGGTTTATTGGAAGAGTTAAGCTCTTCAATCATCTTATTAAGACTTTTGTTGTTTTGCAGCACAGAAGCAACTTTGTTATCATTATGAATGCCAAGTAGAGGGAAGAGCAGTGACAAATATCCACTGTCAGCCTGTAATTATGATTTTCAGAAGCATCTCCTTTAAGCTGCTCAGTCTCTCCTTCCCTCACTGTCTGTGCTCTAGTATTACAGCCACAACTCTTCCACTTTTTGAGTGTCATATTCTTGGTTATGCACTCATACGTTCAAATTTTCTTCCTCTATCAATGTTGCTTAGCTGCACACATTTCTTCCATCACCACTTTTCTAGACAGGGAGAAGTGATGTACCACACAGCCTGCTGTGAGAAAATGCAACGCCACCATTACGTGGATGAAACCAAAGAGAGCGATAAAAAGCGAGGGGTAAAAAGAAGTGAAAGTGAGACAGAGTGGGTAAAGTTTAGATATTATTAAGTGAGCTGGCTGCAAAAAGCAAAGGACTGGAAAAATGGAGAGCACAAAGAAATAGGAAAGCAAAATTCACTTGATAAGAAATGCAAGATTTTTATCATCCCATTGTACATAAGAACAGCAGACAGTGTGTAAAATATCCAGCACAGAAACAACAGGCTAAATAAACTATTTAATAATGCAATGAACAGAAAACCTTATAGTCATTAACCCTGATTATCTTTCCACCTCCTGTGCTTTCATTATTTACTAAAAGAACTGGATTAATAAATGGAATTGTCATCTCCTCAGCTAAATATAGGACAATGTTGCTGTATCCAAGCAATAACAGGATACACAACAGCTGAATGAAGTAGTATCAATCAGCCATGTCGACCATCAAATCAACTAAAGAGCAATGAATAATTTATAAAATTATATTATACAAAGAAATTTTGGGAAGACATCCTGCATTTAACTTTGGTTACTTAAGGGCAGTGGCTCTCAAACTGTGTGGGGCAACTACCTGCACAACTCAAATTATTGAAAGAAAGGTGAAACCTGCAGTTCATGTTCTCAATATGCTTTTAATAAAATAAATTTAATTGCAGTTGGTCATGAACATTTTGTTACTAATTCTCCTGGTATTAATGGCTGAACAAAAAAATTGGTTCACCGTGGGATGAGGTGGGGCACAAAAGTCATTCCTGCTACCAAAAGGGGTGTGACAGGAAAAGTCAGCATCAAAATGTCAATGTAAAAACGTCAAAGAAAATTAAAAGCCACAAAATGTTACATCTACTAAGGTCAACAGTTCTAGAAATGATCGAACTATTTCTGCCACCTATGACAGCCTACATGTAAAACTTGTCAACCAAAAGCAGCTGTCCAGCTTATCCATAGTCTAACTTCCTAAATACTAAAAACCAATTGATAAAATCTTGAAATTCTACCAGATTTTGAAAAAATCTGGTAGAATTTCCAAATCAATGAATCCAAATTCAGATTTGATCATTAAATCTGACTGTAAAGCAGATGACTTGCCTCTGCCATGCAAGCTCAAGATTTAGGTGTGGTTTACATACTTGAGTATGACACAACCAGAGCCGCTAGGTGGCGCTGTCCAAAACACCTGGATGCTGGTGCGTCTGCGAGGAGTGCTCTCCGTCACTGCAGGAGGGCAGTTGGTCATGAACTGTGTTTCTTCTTCATCAATTATCTGTATAATGCACACACACGCGCGCACACACACACACACACATAAAGGGAAATTAGGCATGACTGCAATATAATGACACAAAAAAAAATCCTTACACAAGATGCCTCAAAAATGCTTTAAACACCTGTATGTAGTTAAACTCACTAGGTGTTTGATAACTCCATATTAATTTCCCCTCATTGTCAGTTCAATTGCTTATAAATATAAACAGTATCTGAAAGTGGCATCATAAAATAAACCCAAGAATAACCCAAGCTGGAACTAACTAGAAGTCAGGCAATTATTTTGAACTAAAGTAGATATTAATACAGAAAAAACTATGAAAATAACTATAAAAATGTTATTTGTAACTTAAAGCTTAACTAACACATCAGACTTTAAACCATGTTTCACTCTGTTATTTTTTTTTTTCTGTCACACAACAATTTAGCTATGACATTAGCAGGATGAGCTGTGTGTGTGTGTGTGTNGTGTGTGTGTGTGTGTGTGTGTGTGTGTGTGTGTGTGTGTGTGTGTTAGATGACAAGGATGGGGTGAAAGTGAATGAGATTCCCTCATTCCATTCCTTGTGAAAATCTCTCATTCCCATTGTGTTGGAGACACGGACACAAGCTCCTTTCAGCCATTCGGCACAGCACACTAGAGCAGGGCGGCTAAGGCATTTGACACCAAACTGCAAAGTGATTAAACCAATTTAGTGAATGAGTGGCACATGGTATGAGCGCACATGCCTCTCTTTTCCTGGCCTATCATATTGTACTGCATGTCAGCCTAGTGAGCTCACCTGTAGCTAAAAGGTGGTTGTAAACTTGCCCAACAATGTGTTCCAATCCAAACACATTCAGCATTTCAGGGTCAAATTTCATTGGTTGGTTCATTGGTTGTCACTCCAAAAAAAAACATAATAATAATATTTTTTAAAAAAAGAAAGTTATAAAGTACCTAAATATAGCTTGGTGTGGCAAAAAGAGCAGTCAAGTCTTGATGACCATTGTTCTGAAAACCAAGATGACTGTTATTTTTATTTTAAAAAAGATCAGCTATAGTTCAGCTGTAACACTTGAACTTGCCAGCCAATTCTATCCATCCATCCCAACACTGAATGAAACAGAAAGTGAAACCACACCCAAATCCCCAATCAATCACTGTAGTGTGGTGAGGAACTGATAAATACATAACGCCCTTTCTGCCCAGGTGCACACCTAAAACACTGAGCATCTCATTGATTTTAACTTGATAGAAAATTAGTGGAGTGGGCAGTTATACTGGAGTTCAGCCAATAAGATAATATTCACTTCCTAGAGATTAAGGACCTGTTTGATAGGAAGTGACATCAGGGCAGTAAACTGGGGAAACTTTCTCAGTCCATAAAGCTGTCAGCAGAGAATTTCCTTTGTCATCCCAGGTTACGGATGAATTTAGTCTGTAAAGTGTAGAAGGGAGAGGGAGGGAGGACTATATTCAGCCTTAGCTCTGTGTGTGTGCGTGCGTGTGTGTGCATGCATGTGTGTGCATATACACCCTATCTAAAGCCAAGGGCTTATAAACCAACCCAACTACCCCCTCTACGTTCCCATGGATTCTGACAAGCATCTGGCCTGGTCTGACTGGACTAGAACACGTCAAACCAGCAATATCTCATGGGAACGCATTAAACACCATCTGTAAAGGATGCAACCAATTTGCTGCAAAATCACCTATGACCCATTTCATCTTACATACGTCTAATTCCAAATTTGCAAATCTGCAGAAGACTGACTGAGACAGTGACAAATATCATACATTATGACACATTGCACAGAAGAAGAGACGATATGCTTATGAGTCTATGCAAGCATCTCTGCAATGAAAAGTGGCTCTAGTTGCTGGTCAACTGAAAGAAAAGCTTTCAATGGCATTTGATCAGTATCAAAAAGTGACCACAAATGGCAGACACAGGTCAAGTGCTGGAATTACTATACTTCTTTTTGTTGCAAAAACCTATTTTAACCCTCACTATCAGATGATCCTTTGGGAGTCATGATGTGCAGATGATGGGCCCAGAATGTCTGTCCCATACACCTACTCAATAATGTTCCTTTATTCACATGACATTTGCTATGTCACATTCTACACTCAAATGACACTGATTTCACACCTCACATACTCACATTTCCATTTGACTCCTCTTGTTCTGTCAGCTCACCCTGCTGGGAAGTGATGTCTTGTCAGACATTGCCAGCACTGCCTGCTGCTATGCACTCTGGCCCACAAACACACATACATACACAGTGGCAGCTGACCTCCCCAGAGAGCTCAATAAAAGTGCTTTTCATCAAGTCAGGAG
Source organism: Lucifuga dentata (assembly GCA_014773175.1). Lineage (NCBI taxonomy): Eukaryota > Metazoa > Chordata > Actinopteri > Ophidiiformes > Bythitidae > Lucifuga > Lucifuga dentata. The sequence goes on from VXCM01001828.1 coordinate 78,551, forward strand.
CTGTCCTGAGACGGCTGAGATGGGGCACACCAGCAGATTTCAAATGAGCTGTATGTTAAATAAAGCCTGGCGTTTTCTGTTGCAGCCTCTTTTCTCTTTCTTTTCTCTGTGCCTGGAGGCCGGCCCACCCAGAGCGCTTTCAGAAGAGACTAATGGAGTGAGTGAGTGTGTGTGTGTGTGTGTNCGGCCCACCCAGAGCGCTTTCAGAAGAGACTAATGGAGTGAGTGAGTGTGTGTGTGTGTGTGTGTGTGTGTTTTGGTATGTTGGTTGTGCACTTGTGCACTTTTATTTTGTTACGTGTGAATGTACCATCAAGGATCACCACAAATTTTGTTATACTCTGTGCAATGACAATAAAGGCATTCTAATTCTAATCTGTTTCTGTGCAAGTTTTCATGCTGTACATGTCTTTTTTGTGTGCATCCTGCATGCTTATGTATTTGTTTGTGTGTGTGTGTGTGTGTGTACTTGCATGCACACTTTTTTTAAAAGAAAGTAGACATAAAACATTAAAGGCTGTAACGGAGATCTTGCAACTGCGAAATGAAAATGCATCTCTTTGGACAGCAGTTTATTTTTACTGCTCTGTCACATGGTACCTGTGACAAGTCAGGCAATGCAGCTGTGAAAGGAAAGAATCCACTCAAAAGTATCTTCAAAAATGACAAATATATTCCTTAGAGTTTTGATGTCAACAACTAAAACACTATTATGTGACATCTTTGTACCACATCTGTCTTTCTTTTGTTATATCTGTGCACTCCACAGCATTATCACCCAGTTCTTATACTGAATGCGACTGAATGATGCACTGTTTCCACTTTTTCACCCTGGACGTTTAGCGTGCTCTGTCACACCATGCCATGCTCTGCCATATGGCTGAGAAGCACGCTCAAGGCTGGCACTAAATAACCACAGCATGAAATCAATTCCAAGGACAAATAAAACAAAAACAGAAAAACCTTGAGGGTGCTAACAGTGGGTAATGAGATGTGAGGTGCACCCAGGAAAAAAACAAAATGTTCCTGTTTTTTTAATGCCATCCCATATTCAAGGCTCAGGTTCACATGCAGTGCTGCAGCATGGCAGCAACTGATGAATGCAGCCCACAGGCCACTGTGATAACTTCTAATGCAATAAAGTAAGAGGATTTTATGTGGAAAGCAACTGAAATAGGTTCACAAAAGTCTGAAAGGAGAACCCACACATCACCCAGAAAACCATGCAACCTCCTGTTCTTAATAAGGTGTGGTTAAAGAAAACACAGGATGACTTCAGTTTCTGAGTATGATTGTAAATTTGGCTAAGTGTTAAACTGGTTTGCTGAGTATGTATTTTATTATTTAATTAAGGCTATATATACATATATATATACTATATATACACACATATATATACACACATATATATATATATATATACACATACATACACACACATATGATTTACTGTATTTTAGTATTTCTTCATCTACTTTATATGACAGAAATAAGCTCCTCAGTTGCTCAGTTCCTTTGAAATGCTACTGAAAATCAGATGTCTTCTTGTGCTCTAAAGCTCTATGAATTTCTTGAAATTGCAGTACTGACTTGAAAAAAGATCATAAACACAGAAAGCTAAGACGTATAGGAGCACAAGAAGCAGGGAAGAGGAATACATTTAAAGGGCATGATTTTAAAAGTAAGTTTAGGTTTCATTTCCTTCAGTCTAAATATGCAAAAGTATCATTCCAACAGCCTTACTGATTTACAGTGCACTGTATGCATTTCACTATATGTAAAATATTAGTGTAACATATTAGAAATATATTAAGTTCATAGAATTTCTCTGTTATTCTCCTCGCTCCCTCTCTGTCTGCACTCACACGCACTAACACCATCTATCAGTCTCTGGAAGTGTACCTCATTGTCTCTGCTCCTCACTGCATTATAATTACAAGGGCCTTGTTTCATATGTTTAGCAATTATGTGCCTAACACCACCATGTCCCTGTTTTCTCGTCTTCCTTTTTTGCCTCCATTCTGGTTCTCTTCAACTGGACCTACACATATAAAATGCATTTCAGCTTCTCAAATATGTGTATACTTTCTGTACAGCACATATGCATATGCATAGCATAAATGCATGCTTGTGCATACACATTTTCTCAAATTCCATACATGTGTACTTTCAGAACCTGGTTAAACATAGCTACAAGGAACTGAGAAGAGAGTATGCCCTTTCACTGGTTATAGCAAGGCTATTAGAAGAGGTGAGGCGAGAACAATCTCACTTTGACATGTGAAGTCAGCACAGCTGTGCAAAGAAAATCTGTCAAAATCCCCACCTCTCATCTATTATCTTTTCATTTTTTCTCTTTCTCCTCACACACTTCCTGTACAGTGCTTGTACAGGAGTCCAGATGCAGCGTGGTGCTGATTTATTGGGTTATGACAGGTGTTGCTACCTGTGCTGGTTGGTTGTCTGATGAGGCCCACCAGATGTCCAACACAATGGGCGGTGTTTCTTAAATTGAAAGCATTTAACATATTGACACGAAGAGTGGTTATAAAATAACCAAGGTATCACAATCCAAGGTAAGTGGTGACAAATCCATTATTGTATGGTAAAGCATCCTAATAATGGAGGCATAATCATGCACATTTTTTTTCTGACTGTGCCAGCAGTCATATCTTTAGCTGCTACCTCACCTGGAAATTTCCAGCATAGTCCTCATCTTTGTCTCCTTCCCTGCCCTCCCTCAGGGCAATAAGGGTGAACCCTCTGAAATAGGAGGGGCTGGATGCAATCAGAGTCACTGAATAGAAGCAAATGAGAGTGAGACAAAGCATCAACTGACAGAGAATGATATAAAGCTGAAATACAGACTTCAAGCCCTACACAGATTGCAGTGCACAATTACATTTAGAAATAAGACCAGATTTTCTGACCTTTGGTGGTATAAAATATTCTGATATGATTGTGATTATTTTAAGGATGTGGTCTAAATGGCAACAGTTATCATGATATCACTACCAGTTTCAGCTTTATGTGCAATATTTCCATTAGATGGCTATCAAATTCAGTGTCTTTGTGTTTTCCACTCCTGCTATATTTTGCAATGTAGCAGTAAGTAAATGTTCATTTACTTCAGATAAAAACCTGAGTGACACAGTACTGTCTCTTGACTTTTTTTTTTTTTTTTANTTTTTTTTTTTTTTTTTAATATTATCATTTATGCCAGAAATGGATTTCTAGGCTTTAGTAGTAAATATCCCCAACTTTAAGTTGATTCAATTGTCTGATTTGGCTGAAGGCATTATAAGTTATATCAGCAAAGACTGAACTCTCCACAGCAACATAGTTATGCTACAAGACCAGTATAGCAATAAACAGATTTACATGTCAAACAAACATTTAGTGCATGTTAATCAAAATACGTACTTCATCCAAAAGTAATGAAATCACAGACTATGGCTGATTTAAAACTGTGTTTTCAATTATCAAATAGACTTAAAGAGGTACTATTTGACTATACTTACCATTTTTGATTTGACCATAAAGCACTTTTTAAGGTCGACAATTTAGTCTAGAAGCTAAATTTGTCACTTCTGTTTTTTTAAAGTACATTTTCCTTAATTGAATAATCTGCAGTATATGATGCAACACCTCTATTCTAGCCTTCTGTTATCCACAATACTTTAAAAAATAAATAAAAATTCCAGTACGCGCAGAAGAGACCAAGGGACGAACGTGTGTTCTGTAGAAACTTATAATATAAACTTATAATATAAATTTCTACAGCCTGTATAAGTGTAGTGTTTATTTGACGATACGCATGTCGTGCCAAATAGCGCACTCGGCGTACAGATAACAAACCTCTGTAAGTGCTCCCTGGCTGATAGCTCTCCGGGTCTCCCTCCACGCGGAGGCGAAACTCGTTGTTGCCGTCTTTCCGGGTGCCCTGAGCCCTTAATATCCGGCTACAATACCCGTCTGCTTTCCCGGCTCTCTCAGAGGGATCCTCGGTGAAAGCGAACGTATTGCAGGTTACGGTGGTGATGAAGCAGAGCAACAGTAAAAGGCGTGAATGTAGCGCGGTTACTGTCATCATGGTGTTTCCGACACTCAGCCAAGCTGATGCGGGGAGAATAAAATGTTTTTCAAATACAGTTTCAGTTCCCGTTTCACTCCTGAACGTGAAGCAAACTTGCCAATAGGTGAAGTAGACTCGGTTTGCGCTAAGACGGTAGATCCATGCTGAATGAGACAGAAGAGAAAGAGGACTGACTGGATGAGACGTGCACTCGCTCTAGGAGAAGCGCGCACTGGCTGCGAGGCTCCGCTGGTTGGACCAGCAGACAGCAGGAGTCCAGGGAAACGGCCAAGCTGCGCGTCCGTCTCCAAGAGCGCACAAGCTATTTACCAAGAAACGAGGAGTTACTCTGAACCAACAGCTGAGAACAAACAGACGCATAATCCTTCCAATCAGAACCCAGAGGATCCTACATGTTTTCACACTTGAAGCAGCATATAATGTGTGTGCGTGCGTGCGTGCGCGTGCATTTGTGTGTGTACACGTGTGATTACTCAAGAGTCTTAAGAACACAAAAGCTAAGATACAGAGAAATTGATAAAACCTGCTAAATGGCTGTCTAGGTAACTAATTAAAATTTGTTTAGTTATGTTGAATTCAGTGGCTGCATTTAAAAAAGCTTTAGTCTGTTTTACGAAGCACTAATAGGCCAATTAGTGAAGTTGTAACATATTCACCAAATTGAGACCATAATTGTTCTTTTATGTTACAATAAATGCGTTTTTGATTACCTTAGTAAGGTCACAAAGTATTTGAGCCTCCATCTGATTGAACAGTCACTTAAATCAGACAGTCATTTAAGAAAATTTACTATATTATATTCACGTCCCAGCAAAGTACTACAGTACTATCATTATCCACAAGGAATGAAAGTTCTAATGTTGCTTCAGTGCTTAAACTATAGGCATACTGATCAATCTATATTGTGTCCTCATTGTGTTCAAGAATTCTGTAATTCTCCATATGTAACAGATGTAAAACAGTAACAGGTTAATTATTTATACCTGCAAATATACATATATATAGATATAGATATATATAAACAGTAGGATCAGTCATCAACATTTTAATACTCAGGATATTATAGGGGTATAGGGGTAAGTTATTATTACCTTGGCAAACCGTGTGGCACCTAAATCATCAACTGAAATTTAATTTTTTGTTATACTTCTGAACTATTATGTACTTAGTTGATGATTTTCCTTAGAAAATGGAGTGTTTTCCCCTCACCATTTCATTGGAATCTTTGTGCCTGGCTGCAGTCATACCTGCTTGTATCTGTTAATGATAATTATTGATTGTAGCTTTAACCTAAACACTGTAGAATTTTTTCAAAACTGCTATATGATGCTATTGCTTTTGGCAATCCTTTACTAAGTTACATTGGCCTCATTCATCAAAGAATATCAGTCTTGAGATTTTCTGATGAGAGTAAATATTTTGAGAGTGTTCAGTCTTTGTGAAACCAATAAAACTCATAAATTATTCCAATATTCTTCAGGTGAATATATTGTTCTTTGGCAGTCCTTAGGGTAGTTAAAAATGTGTCTGCATGAATTGGTTTTCTCCAATTTCTCTATAAATTGTGAGCTCTGTCTTTCTATTTCATCAGTATGCTCTGGTTGTTTCTCTTTCTTTCTCATAAGTGCACAACACTTGTCCACTCACCTTTCGACTTTATCTCAGTAGTAAAGGTTTGATATCAGGCAATCGATATGTCTGAAGAATACAAAGACTGCTCAAGAACTTGACAATTTCTCTCCATCAGGAAAAGTGTCCTTTGTCTGCAGGCATTATTGAAATTATTAACTGATGATTGCAGATTACATTCATGTTTTTGGTAACATTTTATTAAATATTAATGGACATTCACTTTGCCAAGAACTGTTGTTTTTCATTGTACTTTTACTTCAATCAACCATTAGTGTTGCACTGAATATGTTATTGATTGGTAGTAGATCTTACCTTGCAAACACAGGGGCATGAATGGACCAAAACTATGCTATTAAAAATGTGTTAAAGAGGAGTTAATGCTCATTAACATACACCTGAGGTTGATTTATTTTGATCCTGTATCTCACGCTCATGATCACTTTGTGCTTCCCTTATCTCCCTCTCCCCTTCTTTTCTGCCATCTCACTCTTCTTAAAGGCTGTTTTGACAGTTCTTTCTTCACCATTAGTTTTACAGCTACTGAAAAAACATGATGGGTTATGCTGAAGAGCGCTACACTAATTGTGAAGCACAAACCAATAAACAAATGTCAGTATAGTCACGATTTTTTCTTTGCTTCTTTATCTTGCTCAGGAGGAGGGCTACATTTTATTCTACATTTTTTCGCAACTGCAACAGAGTTTATTTTTGCCTTCAAAAGGGTCTGCAAGCATATAATGAGGATGAAACCAGTTCTGATGGGCACTGCCAAATGAAGAGCAAGCTACAGTATGTTCCATGCAGCTACTGCTGGTTGATGGATGGATGATGGGGGGAGGAAAGGAACAGAGTCTGGATAGCAGAATGAGAACGGTGTACCAGCAGGTGTCATGAAAGCATTTTCTCTCACAGGCCTGCTGAGTTGAATCTTTGCTCTACCTTAAGTCCTCAGATTATGCCCAGGTCTACAACATAACACTGAATTTCAGAGCAAGAAAGATCTTCACATGTAGAAAATTAGAATAGAATAGAATGTAGAATATATTCAGACACTAATAATAATATAGTAATAGATTAATTGTAGCTCTAGAGACTTGAACATGGCTTTAATTATTTAATTTACTACACTTCAGTATTTAGCAGAACTTTTAAATGCAAAAAAGTTCAATTCATTAGGTATTTTTTAAATGCATTCTCCTAAAAAAAAAAAAAAAAAAANAAAAAAAAAAAAACACTAGTGTTATTTTTGATATGTATTCCAATAAATTCTGCACAATATATAGTTTTGAGTCAAAAGAACTGTAATATTATTTACCACCAAATGGCTTTGAGTTTATAGTAGTTATTCACACACTGTAGAATAGAATAGCTTTATTGTCATTATACGTAACATATAATGAAATTACAGTTACAATTAAATATTATGACACTGGAAACTTAAAATTTGGTTTACGCAAGTGTTACTAATTTATTTCTTACGGCCTCAGTGTACTTGAAAACATATAGGAGCTCCTAGTATACCACTCCATGCCAACTGCAGGTGCAGAATGATCACATGCTGCCTGTTATCAGAGGTGGCAGTGAAAGAGACTTACAATCAATGGAAAGTGTACAGTGCTATAATTTATGTAGGAAATTTTTTAAAAAAGCAAAGAAGATAGAGACGGGAATGACATGACAAATTCAGAGTTAAGATGTGTTGCTCCAACAGCAGAGGAAGTAATGAACCAAAAGCTGAGTTCTGCCCTCTCATGGAAACACAACCAGCCATGTGATATTTGGAGCAGTTACGATCAGTTCTGATAACAGGGAAGGTATCAGAAGTAGAAAACAAAGTTTGCCCTAGAGGTCCTCCACAAAGAACACCCAGAGCCTGAATCACTGCATCTTGACTCTTCCAAGATGTCTTTTTTTTTTTTTTACCCTGAACATTCTACTTCTTTGTATGAAGTATGATGGGTTATTTAGCCTCCACAGAGGGTCAATACTGAATTTTAGAGGTAACTAAATAACTATAAATACAAACATACATACATACATTTAATTTAAATAACTAAACTTGTGTCAAAGATTCTTTACAATTTTTATAGCTTTATAATGACAGAGCAGAATGCCTGTGACCAGACAAATTTTGAATATGAAGGTGAATGAGGTGAATGCTATTTTCTCAGTAGCTACTCTTGAAATGCCCTTAAGCAGGCTACTTAGCCCCAACAGCTCCGAGGGAGCTAATCAGGGGCCAACAGAGATTGCAAAGGGACTTTGCAGCTGTGAGCCTATGCCAAGTGAATCACAGCAATGCAAAAAAAAAAAAAAAACNAAAAAAAAAAAAAAAAACCTACTATTTTTAGCTGATCTTTCCATGACAAATGAAAATTATTTACTTTTTAATCATATGAATTGTAAGTTACACAATATGAAAATTTTCAGGGTGAGATCACAGATAAAGAATCCTCAAAAATATATAGACACACAGCACCAGCTTGAATATTGCTCACAAGACAGCATAGTGCATTTCATAATGCATTTCACACCTCAAAAAATGTGGATATAAAAAATAATACAGTAGAAAACAAAACAACACAAGAAGCAATGAAGACCCGATGAGGTGGAAATGTTATCATGAAATTAATCATTCTCTTATATAGAGTATGACTCAAGTTTATAAATTAATTTCTCTTGTCTCGCTTTACTGCCATCAGTTGGGCTTAGCACATGTGGTCTGTGGCGTTAACAGCACAGGAGGTTGTTACTTTCGGTCTAGACACCCGCTGTGTGTTTTCCTCCGTGGTGACGCCACAGTCTGTTGATTGGCTCTGAAATAGTCTCTACTACTGCCACATCTAAGAGGTCAACTAATGACAGAACGGAAACCAACACAAGTCCTACAAAACCATGCACAAACAGTGATTTTAATCCCAAATCCATGCCTCCTGTGAACACCATTTTGGCTATTAAAACACAAGACATGTTTCAGAAGACATTTTATGTAATACTCAAAACAAAATATACATGTGCTTACATCTTTTTAACTGTTCGATGATAATTTTGCACCTCTAACTTGTTTGTATACTTGTGCAAATGCTCATGTATGTTTATATATTTTTGTGTGCATGTTTTCTGAGTGCAAGTTTGTCAGGTGCATGTAGGATATACAGTACAGCATCCTTCAAACTACATCCTCTTGAGCAAAATCTAATTCTCTCTCTCTCTCTCTCTCTCTCTCTCTCTCTCTCTCTCTCTCTCTCGAATTTTCCACTCCTGCACACGCCTTTGAAAAATCCCATGAGCTTTGTTGTTTTCTATGAGGAATAGAGGTCAAGAAGGAAAATCAAATTAGATTCTCATTTGATCGTGGCGGAGCAGGAGAGTTTTCTCATTAAACAGCCGAACCCCCTGCTACCCAGTCATTAAAGCCATATTTACCATGCAGTATGACTATATACAGAGAGCCTGAGAAGAACTGTCAAGTTGCTTCTACTTTATTTGAGAGAGGAGAGACAGTATAGATATAGAGGAGCAAGATGACTTATTTCATTCCTATCACATAAAGTGCTGATTGTAAATCTCGAAATATGGACAATATTGTCTATATTAATGTGAAGTCATGCATTTCAGATATGCACTTACGCTGAAACCTAAGTTAAAAACATATATATCCTAAACATTACTGTATCAATAGCCCTGTGGGTACATGTATAATTCTGATATCACTCAGTACAACACAGCCCATCATTGGTCAGAGTTAATGTCTTTATTTCTACCCTGGCTGACGTACCCAGGCCCCCTATCTAACACTTTGCAGGTAATGCATTTTGACGTCTGTCTAAAAGCCTGAGTGAAACTTGTGGTGTTGGGTGCCCAGCGAGTGTATGGGGGCCATCACAAATGATTACAGTCAGCCAGAGGGTGACGGGGCTAGCCAGGTGCTGAGGCCTGCTGAAGCATTACTTACTGAATCCTGTCTTCAGTTCTTAGGAGACCTGGGCCGTATCTAAATGGCTTTGAGGAAATCGCACACCCTGTCAGAAACTATTATGTTTCTGTAGTGATGGGTCCGGCAACACCGATGCGTCAGCGCATGCATCGAGCTCATAGAGCAAAACCCCGTGTCGGTGCGCGTATCGCTTTAAGAAAGTCACGTGACC